>JALLAU010000123.1:0-20798 GCA_036939495.1 Thalassiosira hispida | reverse complement strand
GTCGTCCCATCAATTTTGTAAGGGGTCGTGTTTGGAGGTAAATCACTCTCATCACAGGGGGGGGGATATGAACTTCGTAAGTAAACTTGTAAGATAGAAAGTATCCGCGCAAAATAAAAAGTGTCCGCGCTAGATAGAAAGATTTTGGTTTTCTGATGGTAAGTGGCTGAGGAAGAGGAAGGCTTCGGTGTGGTTGGCCTGCAGGTTATCGTCAGCACTCGGAGTAAATATCACATATTGGCTGGGCGTTTCCGTGATGGTATCGGCTCACACATAAGTTTTTGAGCTCCTCGAACATATCTTTCACTTGAGTCCTAGGTCCAAACTTGGGAGTTTTAAAATTGTTTGGCTAAGCTAAATAAAAAGCAAGTAAAGGGGAGGAGGATTGATAGATGGTTCAGGAATCAAGATAGAAGAAAATGTTGAAAAGATCGAGTATCCACAGATCAATACAATAGAGAGAAAGAGAAACTAATGTTAAAGAGATGTTGATATCAAAGATCAATATCGAAAGAGAGGCATTAAGATCTCAATTGAAGGACATATTCCCGTGATAATAGATTGAACGACTAGAGATATCAAGATCAAGATCATGAGAGAGATAAAGAGGAAACGACCAAACTATGAGATCTAGATAAGTTAATAATATCAACAATTTTTCCGGGAGGGTCTGTGGGGAGGGTTTGAGGAATTGGCTCTTCAAGAAAAGAAGTACCCATGCCACACATATACACCCCTTTGGTCCTCTCCTTTAATACTCAGCTTTGCACACGCTAGGCGCCGCAGGCATCTAGTCCTCTAGAGATGGCTATAAACGACAAGGATCAGCCTGGATGTTGGAGACAACCCACCCGCATTTGTTACTCAAGAGTTTTGGTCACCAGATCTCAATCCGTTTGTGCTCAGTATTATGTATCTTGCCGAATTTTTCAGCCAGACATGAGATTCCCTGCGTTCAGAAGATTCCGGCAAATGCTGGGCAAAATGCGCGCGCACGAAGAATTCGAATTCGGCGGTACAAATGTACTGGATTCCGACGTATGTACAAGCAAACTCCCTCCAAGAAACCAAGGGTCGGCATTTTGTCCATTATTCTTATTCTTATTCTAACCCTGAAGAAAAAATCTTCATATTTCTATATTAGCTACATATTTGGCTAAAAAAGGGTAAGTCGGTTAAATAAATATCTAAGTAATATCTAAACTAGTATAGACAATGTCTAAGTAGACTTACAATGAGGGGTAGAAATATATTCAGGGTTATGTTTAAACAAAGATCACATATAAAACTTTACCTGTTAGTGACAGACCCCCGACCACTAACACCTAACAGACCAACTGACGCCATGGCGGCAGCGCTCTCATAAAAGTAACAGCCCACGCCACGACACGGAGCACTTCAAACATGACCAACCATGATGCTAGCCCATGCCTCTCACAAAATGCATCTATGATCGACAATGATGTTGCCAATTCAGAGGCATGCTGCGATGAACAGCCATCCGTCCCCGCTCACATGAATGTGCGATCGTATGGATCCTATGCCGCCGCAGTGGCCGTGAATCACGATCACGACCCCCATTTGCAATTCAGCAATACACCATTTTCTCACAGCAGCAGTATGGAATTCATCCTCATCCGTGAGGTAGATGCAGATATATTGGAGCAGGGAGTGGAGGAGAAACGGGGTGCGGACTTGGCCGATTTTGACGACGAGGGACGTAGATTGGAGGCGAGCGAATCGAATGTCTCGTTGACCGAGTTGGAGAGTGAGGCGATAGCGCGGGAGGAGGAGTTGGATTTGGGTAGTCGATCGGCAGAGCGCGGCAGCAGTGATGGCCTGATTATTATGGGGGATTCTGTAGATGAATCTAGAAATGATTTATCGCCTTCATCCTCTGCGGCATCCTCTATTGCAGCAATTGCAGCCCCTCCCCTACATCATACATCGTCAAGAAAATACATTATCAGCGCTTCATCGAACAATGATAATATCTCCATGCCCGCCATTGCCGAAGATGCAAGTTGTCACATCCCCCATCCTTCTTCCTCTGACAATATTTTACAGCCTCAAAGTCACATCAATGACAATATTGAATCTGTGGAACCTCTAGAAAGTCAATCCGAAAGCAATGATTACTTCCTAGGTGCGACCTCTCCACAAAGTCCCCCCAAGCCACAAATACAAATACACGATTTGGAAATTGATCACGAAGCACTCGCACGACGAATTGCCAGTGGCCGTGCCCATCATCGATCTGCAAGCTTTGATAGACGCATGAGTGAATCTGCACAATTTGCAGAGGCCGTGGGAGAAGAACTAGACTCGCTGTTGCTCAAGAAAATCATTGAAGAGGATAGCTCAAGTGATTTTGATGATGATGAAATTGATGAGGAGGGGGGAGCGAATTTAATACTTCATGAAGACGAGCAGGCTGAACTATTGGATTATAAAGATGCCGATGGACAGCATCCTCCAAATCAGGTTGATGAACAATCTGCGGGGGAGCCTTCCTCAGAAAAGATTGAACCCACATGCGTATCGACAGATTTGGCCCAAATGTCCTTGCAATCGCCACAAGAATTGCCACAGTTGTCTACAACAAGCTTGGAAACGGGGGCGGGCTCTGCCCCCACAACGCCGGCTCCATCACCATGTAAAGCAAATTCAATGGCGACACACCCACGCGGTCCCCCTGTCACGACTTGCTTTCATCCACCATGCTACGTCGACTGGAAATTCACCTTCAGTCGTCAACACTCCTCTGGCTCGAATTTGGATGGCAATAACACTGCTCGTCACAAGGGCAGTGTCCCAAACAGTTCTTCAGGAGAATCCGACTTTGTCTATCGAGGCATACGTGCCAATCCTCCCGAAATTATCAAGGCGGGCATGGCACGTGGAAATTATGCCCAGCTACATCGTAAGGCATGGTTGGAAGTTTCTGATAAACATCATCGATACGGGAAGAATTTACGCATGTATTACAGACATTGGGAGGCACTAGAACATCCCTTTTATATGTTCTTTGACTGGTTGGACTCCAAGGGCGACGCTATTGGAAATCCATTACCAAACTTGCCTGAAATTCCTCGACCTGTCTTGGATTCGGACACTGTGCTTTACATTACTAATCCTGAGATCCAGGCTAGCTATGCGTTGGATATCGTTGCCAATCCTGCCGATGGATCTGCCATTATTCTTGATCAGAATGGAACTCCAATTGATACCGGAAAGGATGGTTGGATCTTTGTATTGCGTGATCATGTATTGTATGGATCCCAAAAGGTGACTGCTCCCCACAAGAGCCCCACAGCTAATGGAGGCCTTTCTGGTGTTACATCTCCAGGAGCAGGGGCCAAACCTCGTCAGCGTTTTCACCACTCGTCTTTCTTTGGCGGAAAGGCAGTGGCGTCGGCTGGCATATTCTTAACAAATGAACAGGGACGGCTCACACAATTGTACCCCCATTCCGGTCATTATCGTCCGGGAGAAGCTCATATGCAACGTTCTCTCTTCTTCTTCCAACAACTTGGCGTTGAATTGGCAACCTTTGTAGTTGATATGCAGCAGATATTCAAGGTGTCGCGAAAGTTTGCACCAGGAGACAAGGGGAAGAAGGACAAGGAAAACAATTCAACGATCGACAATGGGAAGCACTCACAGAATGGACATGGGAAACAAGAAAAGGTGAAAAAATCTAAGAAGACAGATTGCCTCCACTTAATGTGTGCAGCGGAAGTAGCATGCTTCCTTGCGCACAAGGCACTCATGATCGAGAGGGGGGTATTTCATCAGATACACAAGATCCGAAGGATTCGACCAATGGAAATGAGGGACAGTGTTCGTTTTGTTCTCAACTATGTGAATAACTAAAAGATGTATCAAGTGTATTTTTTCGCATTAAATGAAAAGTAATAAACAATAATTGGTTTTATTCTTTGGTAATTTGGTACCTATCTATCTAACGGCTACTCCGTTTTCTATTATTCTATATATTTGGTTTCTCAGCAACTGCACACGAACTTCTCCATCAGCACAGTACCTACATGTTGTTGGTTTCCCCTCATGATGATTATATTTTTAGAGAAAAAATCTTTGGAACCACCATTTACTACGACCATCTATGTGTTTCCCTGCAATATAGCCTTCTTTCTCTTTGGATTTATCATATTCAACAGCCCCTTCCACTTTGGCCTCCTCAGAGAACCCCAGCTAACGACATTGTTAGCACAGGCAAATAATTGACGAGTGAATTAAGCATGCAATTGATATAATGAAAATCTAGTATTTAGGGCATTGTGCCTTACCTTGTCTAAATCTTCCGATGCCATAAGCTGTCGATCCATACGACATTGCAAATAATCCTTTGAAAGCTCACGACATAAGTGGTGTTTGTCTTGTTCATCCTTCAGACATGATATATATTTCTGTGTGTTGCAAAACATAGAGAGATTTTGATGAATAAAGCTTTCGGACATGTCATACATATTGTGATGATGCTGCATGACCATCAGCAGCCGCTAAGCACGCAACTACGCAACATACCTCCATGTAAGGCTTGCATTCTGAATCATGGTCAAGTGGAAATATCCCCCGTTGCGGCGGCTTTACGGTTTGCTTTGCGCTGCTAAAGTTCATGCTCGACATTTTGATGATTTTTTGGCTGTTGAAGAGTGAGGAGGAGACGATCACTGTGACTGTGGAGGAAGGAAACGCGGAAACGGAAACGGAAACGGGCGGGGAGAAGAGGCGTTCAGATTAGAAGATGGGCGTTGCTTTGTCTTTGGTTGTTCGTTGTTCGTTGTTCTGTTTTGTTTTGAGTTGGTGCGGTGGTGGTTGAAATATTGGGGGGCTGTTTCAGGGCTTTTGTGTCCAAGGGGGGCAGGGGATTGTGTGTGTGAGATTGTGTGTATCAGATCAAGGACCCATTTAAAGGCCATTCATTCATTGACACCGCACACCGCTTTTGTTCTTTGTAGCATTTTGTTAGATTTTGATGTTGTGTCTTTCCTCTTCCTCTTCCATCGCTCGCTGCACCCCACCTTCTCCATCGCTCCCACCGCACGCCACGATGATAGGTCTATGCTTCATATTGGCGGCTCTCGTGTCACCGTGGCCGATAGGGGCTGCTGCTGCAGGAACTGCAACTTCTAATGAATTGCATCGCTCTCACATGTTCCACGTAGAGCCACATGCCTTAATACATTCAGTTCTATCTGATGTCCGTCGGCGACCTCTCGTACAGAATGCCGAAGGATCATCTGTGCTTGATATTGATGTGTCATCATCTCGGTTGGATGATAGTGCAGCAGTCTCCTTTCTTGAAGAGCTGCTGCCAATGTTGAAATTAAAGGTTGGCGAAGCAGATGATTCACAGAGTGAAACGCGAGTGCCTCTTCTGATAAAATTGGCACTAGCAATGAATAAACTTACTCCTTCAGGAGCATCCAATGTGTTTGATTTGCTGGTAAACAAAGATGAGGCGGAGGATGATGGAGGCGTCTTAAAAGAAAATACAAATAATGGGACAATCCCTGTAGAGGACGGGGCTGTGGATACAGATAATACAGATGAGATGGAGATTGAATCAGATTCGATAGTATCAAATGAGAAAAATGCTGAACGTACTGCAAATGATACTATTTCAACGGATACTTCTCAAGATGCAACAATACCAGATATGGAGGAACAGGCCATTTTAATTGAAGAGCTGGACTTATCATTTAATGCCATTGGTGATCCCAATGTTCAGCTTATGGATTCGGTGAGAAGATTATTTGAGGGTGGTGGAGTTTTTGTTCCACGGATCATCTCATTAGAAAATTGCGGTGTTGGGCCTGCATTTTGCAGGAGTATTGGAAGGGTGAGTATTGATGGTTTGAATACGTGATGATAAACAATTGTCTTTGAATTTTGCATAACTAATTTGTGAAATGTTCAGGGAATTTTGAATGCCTTTGAAAGGAAAAACAATGGGGAACAGAATATCAGTTACATGCCATCTGTACTGCGCATTGGGGGGAACGACGCCATTGGGGACGCAGGGACAGTTGCACTGGCTGCAGCATTAAGGATGGCCATTGAGAATGACAGTGATAGCCATCAAGTATTGGAAGAGTTAGATTTATCATCATGTAATGTAGGGGATGTTGGCGCTGAGGCACTTGCTCTTGCCCTAGCATCGAATCCTGGTTGCCTGAGCAGGTTAGATTTGAGCAATAACAAGATCACAGATGCTGGATCAAAAGCATTAGGCAGGGCACTAGTGGATGCAGCAGCAGCTACTTCGTGTACAATATGTGAGCAAATCGTATTAGATAACAACTCAATAGGGGATGATGGAGCTGCTGCTCTTGCCGAGGCATTGGCATGTGGGGCTGTCAGATCAATTTCTATGAGAAGTTGTTCTATCAGAGGGCAAGGGACTGCTGCGTTTGGGAAAGCTGTGGTCTCACTTGCAAATCGCAAACAAAATGATGAATCAAGTCACTTCCACATCGATCTGAGTGGAAACCATTTTGGCACTCAAAAGATCAAGAAGAAGAAAGGGCTGTCAGCAAGTGCCATCCGAGATAAAGCCAGCACAAACATCAAGTTTATTGGGAAGACGCTCAAGGGTGCTGCAAAGAGATTTAGTTCCGATGCGATGGGCATCACCGCAGATAGTGACGACGATGAAGAGGTCATGGGTGGCTTGATCGATGAAGACGCAGAAGAGCTAGATGGCGATAAGATACAGGCTTGTGGCGGTCATTCTTTTGCCGGGGAAGTATTAAGGGATGATTCCCAGAAGAAAGATGGATCCTCTCCAGTGAAAATATATGTTAGTATGCGCCAATGTATGCTAGGAGCGAGTGCCATCGATGCTCTTTCTGCATCAGTATGTGGTGCAAAGAATTGTAAAATGTCGGTTGACGTCTCAATGAACTCCTCAGTAGATGAAGAAGTAGCGGATGCATTGATGAATGGCGTGAAAGATTCAAAAATATTGGCGTCTAAGGCTGAACGTCACTTGGACTTCTTAGATAGAATAGCTGATGCACGCCAGCGTCAAAAGGAGGCTGCAGAGACAGCAGCCGCAAGAGTCGGTTCATATCTCGACGATGAAGATGACTTCGATGATTTAGGCTTTGATTACGACCCTTATGATGACTTGAACTAAGCGATGACACTTCGGACCAGTGGTTTAAGAGATGTGTAGCTCCTCTAGCAACCCAAGGTTTATACTGTTGAATAAACTTAATGACATATGTATGTCCAGTTAGCCAAGTATTTGAGGCATTTAGACATAACCCACATGAGAGTGATCTCACACGAAAGTCTGAATGCCAGAGATGTACAATATCAATTATTGTGCGGCTGAAAAATAATTCTGAAACCTGAAGATCTCTACTCTGAAGATACATGTATGCTTCGTATGCTTAGTTAGATGTCTTTCTAGAGACTCTGGATGGCTCAGAATATTGAAATAATCTACCTGTCAAACTTCACATGGTGATTGCTATCAACAATGCTTAGCGTATCTGGGTACAAAACATCCATGTTCGAGGCAAGTCAATGAATAATTTACTCATATTCTTGCATATTCATGTATTTGATATTATGAAATCTCTATTGCTGGTATTTTGTAGTCTTGTTAACAAGGCGTTGTGCAGCCATGACATCAAAATGCTCCTCGCCGAGAATTTCCTCCCTGATCTTTAGACATTCTTCAAAGCAGTGATGTGATTTGCTCTCTCCTTGTATCTCATAGATTAGCCCTATTTGGAACAAGTTGTTTGCAACATGGAGGCTTTTGTCACCTTCTTTCATTCGATACACTCGAAGGGATTCGCCAAAAGATCTGAGCGCTATCTCAGATTCACCAAGCTGCTTTTTGAGGATGCCAATATTGTGTCTACATGCAGCAACTTCAACAGCCTCAGTCCCTAAGGCCTCTTCATATGTTCGCAGTGCTTCTTCAAAGAATTGCGATGCCTGATCTGCCTTCCCCCATGCCTTCAATATATTGCCCAGCTCTAGGAGTGAACCCGCTATATCTTCTGCTTGAGCAAATTGTTTTTGCAGTCTCAGCGACTCAGTGCTCAGTTCAACTGCCTTGGCGTACTGCTTTTTACGTGCATAGTTCTTACCAATCAACCCTAGCGCTTTACCAACCATTTCATTGTCTTCAGCTTTGGACCGGAATATCTTCACAGACTCTGAAAAGCAGCTCGTCGACTTGTCAAAATTCTCAAGTTCATCATAAAGAGACCCAAGATGATACAAGATTTCTCCAACTGCCATGGAATCACTCCCCGAATTAGAGCTGTAAAGCTTGAGAGCTTGTTTCCACGCGTGAAGGGAGGCCTCGTTGTTGCCTTTTTCTTCCAATAAAGCACCAAGGCACGAATAAGCACTTGCCATTTGGATATCACTGTCCGGTATTTTGTTTAATACGGTGATGGCTTGATCGAAAATTGCAATTGCCTATATTGAATGGGAACGAAAGAGGAACATATTGTGAGGTGTTCATCCATTAGACATCGAACCAGTAGTACGACGACAAGCTTACCTCTTCTGAATCCCCCGATTCCTCTAGGATTTTTCCCAGGTCAAGCATGGTTTCCGCCACTTTGAGTTTTGTCTTTCCAAACAACTTGGTGCGGATTTCCAGAGCTTTCTTTAGCGAAGTGATGGAGTCTTCATATTCTCCAAGCTTGCCCTGGGCTAAACCCAAAGGATGGTAAACGTCTGCCACCTCTTCATTGTCCTCGGAGTCTTTGCAAAACGTTTCAAGGTGACCGCGAAGACGAGCTACGCATTCTTCGTATTGATGTAAAGCAAGGAGAACTTTTGCGACTAAAGCCCAAAAAGTAACAGGGGACAAGTATCAGTGATGGCGTGATGAGGAAGTGGAAAGCAAGCAACAGAATGTTTCAAATTTCCATACCTTGAAAATCAGAAGACGAGCATTCATGTGACCCCTTCCCGTGATGATTTTCCTGTATAAGCAGTGCCTTTGAATGGAAATTCATTGCTTGTTCATATTTCTCTTGCTTCTGGTATATCAATCCTATGTAATGACACGGCGCTGCCATTTCAATGCAATCGTCGCCCAAATCCATTTTAAGTATTCGAAGGCATTTAGCAAAGTGTTCAAGCGCCTGCTCATATTCTCCCTTGTTGTAATAACAGTCACCAATGCCTCTGTAAATAGATGCAAGCGTGCCGCCCTCCTCATCTTCATCCTCCTCTTCACAAATGCGGAGCGCACGAAGAAATGAATCTAAAGACTGGTCCACATCTTTCCTATTCCAATATATAGTTCCTAATTTTTGCTGACAATTAGCAACAGAGATATCCTCAACTCCAAGAAGATGAATGTAAAGCTTCAGGGCTTGCTGGAAAAATTGATATGCCTCGTCTTCTTTTCCCCAGTCATTCAAAATGTTACCAATGTTGAAGACGCTGTCGGCGACAATACGGTCCTGTTCACCACGAGTCACTCTCATCTTCAGAGCCGTTTTACATTTTTCCACTGCAAACAAATGCATATGTTAGACTCACTCACAACGCCTGAAAAAGAGTTCTTCTCTACACACAAAGTGAATAATGCACACAACTCACCTGCTTCGGCATATTCCAGTTTCCTCGCGTGAATTATACCAATATTAGACAGTGCAAGAGACACGTTAACACCATCTTCTTTCATCTGGAAAATTCGCAGAGCCTCGTCAAACCCAGTCATGGCCTCATCGTTATTGCCCTGTGCATCGTGGATTCTTGCATACGCAAGCATGGCTTTACCAATTTCTGCGGCATCTTCACCTAATGCCTCTTTGTATATATCGATGGCTTCATCAAGTATAGAAGCAGCCTCATCATATCCAGAGCAATCGGCGATGAGAGTGCCTTTTTGAACGAGGGCGTCTGCTACTTTTGTATCTTTCCCTTTTCCTTGAAGGCGGTAAATGCGAACCATCTCATTGAAACATTCCAATGCCTTCTCACAAACGTGATCACCGCCCTGGCTGACAATTAAGAGACCAAGATCATACATTACTTCGCCTACACGGACATGATTTTTTCCCAGGACATGGCTGAATATGCTTATGGCTTCCATATATGACTCAAGGGCTTCCTCATAATGCTCAAGCTTGGCAAAAGCATGGCCCATTTTGCAATTAACTCTCGCAACTCGTTCATCGTACACATGATGAGATCCTTGGCTGCTGCTATCGTCTTTTTCGTTCGAGTCTAATGAATCAATTATTTCCTGAAACATCGAAACTGCAGCGTCGTAATCATTATTTTCATAGAGAGTATCTCCTTTCAGCTCTACCACCTCCACAAGTTTCTCACTCATATCATTGGGGAACAATTCATACACCCTTATTGCCTCGCTTAAACAATTCAGTGCCTGGGTACATTTCTCCAAAGCAATGTGAATCACTTGCAGACGAGAAGAGAGAGCACGGCACATATTTGAGAAAACGATCAATGAAAAACCAAAAGGCACGAAAGGCGCAATGACAAGTGAACTCACTGGCGAGGTTCAGAACTGAGTGAGCGTAGTCGAGGGCATTATTTCCCAACTCAGTTTTCCTTATTTTGAGTGCATGGACAAGTGACTCAATTGCCTTGTCATATTCCTTGACTTTTCCATATGCCTGACCCAAATCGTTGTGAACAGCAGCACATTCCAAGCTATTACAGCCAAACTTCTTTTCTTTCATTTTCATACATTCCAAGTAAGAAGAGATAGCCTTTTGAAAGTCCCCCCTTGCGAGATACGTAGTCCCTAAGAGGTAATGACATGAACCCATGTCGATGTCATTGTCACCATCAAGAGAGCTTTGGATGAATAACACTTGTTCAAGGGAAACGAGTGATGCTTCATATTTTTGTTGCTGGACATGAACCTCAGCCATCCTGAGCAAAGTATTTGCTACGCCCTCGTCCTTCAAGCCATTTTTTGTCTTTTGGATTCGAAGTGCTTCTTCCAGCAAGCCAAAGGTAGCGGCATCATGTTCATTGTTCATGCATAGCAAAGTCGCATATTCATAGAGAATTGACGCCAATTCAATATCATCCAAAGACATGATTTGGCGCCGTATTTTCAGCGCTTCCTTATAACACTCGATTGCGGCTGACCGTTCGGGCAAAGAGTCCATCTCAGCAGCTTTGGATGCTTTCAACCTGGCTAGAGCGTGATAAACCTTGACCGAGCCAGCTTTGTTTTGTTTCATTTTGAAGGACCGGAGAGCCTCGGCATGTGTTTCAGTGGCTTTGTCGTGGCATCCTGCCTTTTCATAAATGGTTGCCAGTGTGTACACAACATTGGCGCATTGTTCGTCATCTGGATCAAATATCTTCTTCTTGATGTCCAGACAGTCCATTATCTTTTCTATTGCTAAGTCATAGTCTGGATTCTTATCCATGGCTGCAAATATGTTTCCCATTGCATAAAAGGAGTCGGCTAGAAGATCTTCATTCTCATCCGCGTTGGACTCAAGCAATTTATTGTACTCTTCATAATAATCGAGGGAATTTTCAAAGTCCTTTGCTGATGCATACGCTTGAGCAATTAGCAAAAGTAGGTCCATGATATTTTGTTTTTCACCGTCTTCGTCTTCAATGCCTCTTAGGATTTCCAGGGCATCAAGCAACAGTTTTGTCGCATCTGAATAATTTTGCAACTTATTCATTTGCATTTCACCCATCTGTTGTAGGACAAGAGCTGTATCTGTTTCTTTATTATCCAATGACTTGGTTCCTTGCAAGCAAATGGTGTAACAATCTAGGGCAAGTTGATAATTTGAGCATGCTGTTGCACATTGAGCCTACAACAGATCATTGGATATAGTAGGTAGAAACATAATTAGTTGAATGACCATTGTTCAAGGGATATAAACTGATGGTCAGTCGTCTTACCATATCCAGTGAAACTTTGTATAGTGCATCTCTATCACTGCCTTTCTTATTGATGCGGACCGATTCTTGATAAAATATCAAGGCCTTCTCATTCTGAGACATTTCATTGTATGATTTGCCAAGCTTGTGGTACGTGTCGGCAACATCTAAGCAGTCACCAAGTAGCCTTTTTCTTATGCCTAGCGCCTGGAAAAGATGACAATCGAAGTGTTAGTCAGCATGATAATGTGAGGAGACCACTGAAGGAATGAAATGGACAGATCAAGTGGTACACACCTCTTCGAAGCATTTCACTGCCTCATGGTGAGCCGACCTCTTCAGAAAGAATGATCCTTCACAAAACAAAATCTCTCCTACCCTTTCGTCATCGTCGGTCATATTCAACTTATGGACTCTCAGAGATTCCTTATAGAAGTCCATTGCCAGGTCTGATTCCAACGCATCAAGTACCTTGCCTAGCCGGAAAGCACAATCAGATGTTGTCAAATCTTCCCTGCCAATAGCCTTCTCGTACACACTGTAGGCCGATGAATAATGATTTTTAGCCACAGAAAATTCCTTTCGAGAGGCATACAGCATACCCAAATTGTCAGTGATTGTAGCTACCCTTATGCTTTTCTCGCCTTCACATTGTTTTGACAATTCAAGCGCTTTCTCCAAATGTTCTATGGAATTATCTGAGTCGTCTCTTTTCTTGTAGAGCATTCCAGGGTTGAAATGAGCATCAGCCAACATCCTAATGATTTGCATTTGCATCTCCTCAGCATAAAGTTTGGAATGGATAAGAGTAATCTCTTCAATATAACACTTCAATGCCATGTCTTGCCTGTTGACTCTGTCATCTTCATACAGTCCCCCAATCGCATGGAGGAGCATTACAACAACTCTATAATCAACGGAAGACTTTTCCTGTTTACATCGTTGAAGCGCTGATAAGTATCGCTCCAGAGCCTTTTGTGGTTCACTGAGTTTTTCGTGTAACCTTCCAAGCCAACATAGAGACCTGACTATACATGGATCATTATCGCCAGAAAGTTTACTTTGGATTCGCATGCATTCTTGAAACAAGAGCTTTGCATGAGAAAAGTCATTCAAATAATAATACGCCACACCTAGACAGTAGGCAGAAGATGCAACAAACAAAGAGTCTGCGCCCGATATCATCTTCCTCATTTGCATCGCTGAGTCAAAAGTCGCCTTTGCCCTGATGAATTCATTCTTGTATAGATGGGCTTCACCTTTCTTTTGGAGTAATGCCGCAACTTCAATATCATCCTGACCTTCTGGTGCGTCCGCTTTTTTCACTCTCAATGCTCTGAAAATGTGTGGCATGTGTGTGAGACTAAGACAAGAGTGATTGAATATATCTTGCTTCATGCGAATATATCGTCTTACCCTTGAAAGCTTCCTATAGCATTGTCCCAGTCATGCAACTTCATATAAACCTCGCCCATTCTATTGAGCAAATCACATACATCAGGATGGTTAGTCCCCATGATCAATTTTGTTAAAGGCAGAGCCTCCTCAAAGGATTGGTTCAACTTCTCGTATTGAGGCAGCAGGTGGGGGTGGGGTGAAGTAGGGTTAGAGATGAATAGCAGTGTGTCGTCAAGTTCCTTTGCGACGTGATCATCGCCGTGTATCAATGCCTCCCTGACATCGATGCTTTCTTTATAAAAACCAAGAGCTTCTTGCTGATTGTCTACAACTGTGGCGACATTCCCCATGCAAAATAAATTATCTGCCACTTCAGGGCTGTGTTCGCCAAGAACGAGCTTCCTTATTCTCAAGGCTTCCTTGTATGCAACCAGACTCAACTCGTACTTTTCAATATCATCCAGCAAGACAGCAGTATTAAAGAGCGTGTTTGCTACATCAATATCATCGCCTCCTGATTGTATAGAAAATAATGTTGAGAGCTTGTTTCGTAAGATTGGAAGTAATACAATGCGATAAAAAAACATGTCAACGTTCTCAAAAGAGTACCAATGATTCGTTCTGGAATAGAAACCCTTCACTTTACTTTCAAAAATACATTCCCTCTCTGAAGCACCAAAACCTCAAGCAAAGTGTTACCCAAGGTAACAAAAACAAGATAACACGAACCATACATCTGTTCCAAATGCCCAAATATGACGTGTGACATTCCACCACTCTCCCTAATATCCAGGAACTCAATACGGTTTGTGTCTGTAACATGGACTTTTTCACTTCGGCACAACAGAAGTGACTGCAAAACATACATGATGTATCATAGCCCCATTGATAGCCCTCGATTGTACCCCCGAGGTAATTAAAAGTCCAATGCAGGCATTCCCCACAATTCCAACATCCAACATACACATGACACATATCACATGCACCATAACAAAGTACTCACCAAGTCTCTTCTGCTTGATACTTAATGCAAATTTGAAGTAGTCTAGCGCGTCGGATGGATTTCCGTGTTTTCGCAACAAATTACCCATCCATTGCATAGTATCGGCACAACTTTCATGTTCCTCTCCGTAGTGGATCTCTCTTATATGCAGGGCTTCTTCTAAGCATTCCAACGCTTCTTCTGCTCTATCCAATTCACACAAAAGTGCTCCCTGCATCAGTCGAGATTTCAATAAGGAAACGTATGAGCGAGGGTATTGATGGATACATTGTGAGACATCCTGATGATGCAAGACATACCTTATTATGTTGTGTCTCTGCAACACGAAGATCGTCATCTCCCAAACATTCATAACGAATCCCTAGTGCTCGATCATAACATTCTAACGCTTCTTCGCTCTTTCCAGAATTGTCCAGTGAAAAGCCCATGCTGTGCAGTGTGTCAGAAGCAGACACGGATCTGTTAATGTCACCATTTACAGCAAGCTTCTTTATCCGTAAAGCTTCTTTGTAGTATTCCATCTCTTCGTCGAAAAAACCGTATCCACCGAGTGAAGCACCCAGCAGGTGCAATGCATTTCCAATGTCAGCAGTTCTATACATGGCGGACTTTCCTAATTTGATATTTCCCTCTTCATCTTTGTGACACTTTGTCAGCTCCTCAGTATCGTGGAGACAATATTTGAGCACTTGTTGGTATGCTCCCAGCAATCCTTCCTGCTCATCAATTGGCTCAGTGGTTGTATGACCATTCATCGTTTGCTTTTCTATTAAAACAAGCAGTTCATCTATGTCTCCAACATGTGCCTTCGCAGCCCCCGATGTTCCCAATACACGTATTCTGCGCCGAACGAATGTTTTATCATTCAACAGATTGAATGTTTCTTGCATATGATTTGCCCTCATTGTGTTTAGCGGAAGCATGCGCAATGTGTATTGGTTTGAGCCAATTTGTTTAGATTCTTTCATCACAGCTTCGTTCCATTGTTGTTCACCCGTTCCGATGAGAGATCTGAATGCTCCTTCATGGTCACCCCATGCCAAATATTCTCCATATTGCTGGTGTATGCTGTCATGAACGACAAGACACTCTATTGTTCTATTTGAATATCCAAACGACTGGCCTATGGAAGATGTTACTCCGTCATCTCTGTCTCTTTCTATTGAGGCCAAATCTAGCATCCCAAGAAGTACAAGAGTGCTCCGAATGTATGATAGATGATCATTTGAGTTTTCTTCCTTAGTACCACCATGTGATTGTTGCAGAACTTTGTTCCACAGTTCAAACGCCACCGACAAAGGAACTCTCTGCAGGATCGATTCTTTCGGTTTATGCTGTGTTGAGGAATTCCCTTCACCAGGTGACCTTTGATAATCGCCATCGTCATCACCACTGTCGCCGTTCGCTTCATGATTGCTGGGGCTATCACACGATAAATTGCTATCCAATGTATCATTGGCAAAAATAGGTTCCGAGGGCAAACTGAACACGGCCACAAACGCAACAAAGCACAGCTTGACATCCTTATACCCAATCTGTCTCCCGCCCCTACTACTCCCATCACCCAATTCTTCAAAGTTCCTATTCAGAATATCAAATATCGATTGATGGGGATGGCGCATCATGCTCTTCAATTCGGCCTCCTCCTTCTGCGCCATGGCACATCGAAATGCCGCCGAGACGGGCTGTACCTTCGTACCGGTAGTTCGATGAGTGGCAATTGTTTTTGCATCGTCGTGATCATCGTCGTCGTCGTCGTCGTTGAATCCTTCTACAATTTCGGCAGCGTCGGCGAGTGTCATGGCATCGTCGTGCATGTCAACTAAAAAGTCTTGGGCTTTAGGGAATGAATCATCTGGTATCTCGTTACGCTCATGGACTTGAAGGTCAACAACTTCTTTGTTCATTTCATCAAGATCATCCTGTTTGCTATTTGTGGGGAGAGTGAACTGTTCGGCTTCTGAAACGCAAGTGCCATTTGCTTCCCCTGAAAGTGACGAGTTATTCATGTCTCCCTTTTGTTTCTCATTCTTTTCTACTGTTGATTTTACATCATTGTGGGACTGAGTATTCTGCTCCAAGGAATCAATCATATTATTTACACCTGCCTCTTCTGGAGGTGTATGAGGTTCATGTTTTTGATGCAACTCATTATCCTCTTCATCATTCTGATCAGTTGATGGTTCCGTATCATGGTGAGGCAGAGTAGTCTGCTCCAGGGCATCATTATTTACACCAGCCTCTTCTGCTGGCGAATCGGTTTCATTTTGTTGTTGCATAGGAGTATCTAATTCTTCATCTACGCCACCATTCTGGTTAGCTATTTCTTCAGCGGGAATATCAACGACTTCCTCCTCTGCTGCCAACTCATCTCGTGCTTCTGATTCGTCATCAGTCTCGTAGATATCATCCGCATCCTCATAGCCATCGATATGTTCGTCCTCAGATTCACCGCGGCTGTCTGCATGTGCAGCTTCGCCAGCCCTACTGCCGCTACTGACCCATCCAAAAATACGTTGCATTGTGAGATATATTTCGCCGCAAGCTAAAGGATTATCATAACCATTACCTCGAGAGGCTCTCTCCCCATAATATCTCTCCCCTCCCTTTGCCTTTGTTGCGATGCTCCTCTTTCTGCTTTTTTTTCTTGTTGGATTTCTGGTACGATATTGTATTGTAACAGGTACTGTAACAACTTTGTAACTTCCCTTTTGCAATGGACTCCCGAGATTCGCGTTTCCGTTCCTGACAGAAAATTCTGGCGAAAAAAGATTTCAGCGGCAAAAACAAAAAGAACAAGGCAAGAAGCAAGAAGATGGCAATGTAATGGGATGGGACCCAAACATGAAGTAATGCAATGCTTCACAATACCAAGGCGGATAATATCGAACAATATACCTTAGTGGCCCCTGCAGTATCATCATCGGTTTCAACGACAGAGCGATATTACAATTACAAAAGCTAACATTATGAGAACGCCGCGGCGACAAAGATCTTCTTTCCTTCATCTTCGGTGGATGACATGTTGGACGCTATCAATTCTCCTCCTCCTATCCACTCCAAACACCATTGCAATAGCATCCGAATCAACAAATAATGCAACAAACAACGAATTAGAATTAACATTACCGCACTGGGAGACTTGTGCCGCGCATAATTCCTGCAATGATTGCTACACAGCCTCGCACACATGCCACTGGTGCGAACACGATCAAGCCTGTCACGTCAAGGGATCCGTCCACACCGGCTGCGTCAAGGGCGCAACCTGCCCCGGCACACCCCCACCAGAAGTGGCGCAAAGCTGCTCCAATCACATATCCTGCACGGAATGTTCGTCCAGTTCGTGGGGGTGTCACTGGTGCAAATCCGACGAGGCATGTCATGCCGTTGGGTCTAAATATGGATGTGCCACCGGGGCTAGTTGTTATGCCATTGAGAGATGTCAACGATTGGAACCGGAACGGATGGATGGTGGGGGAACTTTTTCGAAAGCTTCCTTTCAGGGTGTGGGACCGGTGGCCAAGGGTGTGTTGGGTGTACTGTTGGGATTGGTATTGTGTTGTTCTACACTTTGCTTTGCGGGTGCGACGTTCATGAAGTGTGCCGTGGATGATTTGATGGGCCAGCCTGTGGAAATTGTGGAGGATGGAATGTTGATTAGTGGGGGACGGTATGAACGGGTACAAAGTATTGAGGAAGAGCCAGAGGAGGGACGGAGTGAATTGGAATTCCCACTTATGCAGAATGGTACTACAACTGCAGCTGCAGCTGCATCAGGGGAGCAGGAGGTTGAAGAAGGAAGTGATGAAAAGGACGTTGAAGACAATCATTCTCCTGATGGGTTTTCTAATAATGATCCGGTACTGATGAGGTCAGAAGCAGCTTCCGTAGCTCGATCTCGATCTCGAATGCCAAGGGTATCCCAATCCTCTGCCAGGGCAGCACCCAGAGGATCAAGCATCAAACGCATGTACTGTGGATGTCAACTATGCTACCTCTTTACACTATTGGGTTGTATCCTCCTCTATATCGTTGGTTTGTCCTACTCGCCCCGAGCGCCACAATATAATGTCTGTACGAATGAGCTGGCGTGGAAATCCATTGTTGAGGGGATGGCATCGCTCGAAATGAGTGCATCTTTCGACTTGCTAATTTCAGTCTACAATCCCAACAGGTTCGAGGTGGATTTGACTAATGGCCATGGCAACTTCCACCATAATGATCAGTACGTGGGATCATTTGACATGCCAAGTGCCTCAATATCCGAACGGGCGATTAGTGATATTGTCGTGAAGGTTACATTCACGCCCGATAAGTGGTCTGCATTGTCATTGACGTCCGAATATTATCGGGGAATGCTAAAGTTCGTGTTGGGAGGGAAGGCTCACGTGAAGATACCTGGATTGGGGAATTATCAGTTTGATGCCAAGTTTGATGACATTCACATTAATGTGAATGATCCTTCGCTTGATGATACACATCTATGTGCCTGTCCAGGTTGGAAAAAGCCGTTAAGCCCCTCAACGAAGCCTGCACCAAAGCCCGCATGGGTGATTGAAGGATGATAGAAGCATCTTATTCGTTAGGCGAGAAAAAGAAGATGCCTGCGTGATTTGAAGCACGAATGTTGTACATGAGATTTAGGATGTAAAGTAGAATTACCATGATTGTTAGCTGACAGGGAAAATGGTGTCTATTTATGTTTCTACAACATAGGAAGACTGAAGATATCACAATGCCAGTCTTCGACCTTTGTCTATTATTTAGTGTGCTGATAGCTGAGTGTCACGCAAACCGCTCTCGCAACGGAACCATTCTTGCCAGTTTCTGGCATTCCAACATCCCTTGCCGATTGTTCTCATTAGTTGTATGTATTGTATGAATACTGCATATCTGTGCTGAAACTTGTGCAGCACAGTTATGCATGGGATAACAGACCTTGGCAAACAGATCGCCGCGCCCAGAAGTATTGTAAACTTGTTCATTTTGTGTTGCACTTGAGGCCAAATACGTCAAAATTAAGTTGTTCGTGTTCTGGAAAGTGAAAGTGTCATCCTGTTAGCAAAACTACCTTGAAATTAACTCAGATTGTCCTTTCGTTCGAAACTGATGGAACTGATCTACTCCCAGTAGAGCGAAGTCGACAATTCACAGTAGACTGATTGGTAAGTCTTTGCACCAGATACACGACGTAGTCCAGGCACAAAACAGTAACTTACATCGAACGGTGCACGGTGCGAGGTAGACTGTCAATTGGAATGAAATGAATATGCGAGAAACAACCTGACAAACGGCCAAGGAACTGATTCATATGGCGCTACCAGCAGCCTCAAGCGGCAGCATTAAGACGAGAATGACTAGGAGATAAGACACAAGGTGGACGAGATGAAACATGAACAGAAATAGCACAGGATGAGCACGAATAGAACAAGACATAGCACCACATCAAAGAGGGGTGTCCTAATATTCGCTCGCCTATGCATTAGACAGCTAGTAAGACACAGGACTCGTAAACAAACGGATAGAAGGTAATAGTGCAGGACAGAACACGACATACAACCCTCACTCTCCTCTGCCTTCGATAGTTCATAAAATTGGACAGCATAAAATCCAAACTCAGGCATACCCACAACAAACATTAGATGATTAGTAACAATGCCAACCCGGTGACGCTACTTGGAGACGAGCTCCTCCGTCCCCGAGGAGCGGGCACCGTCTCCACATTGAAAGCACTTGAAGGCAAGCCAGTCGGCCTTTACTTCGGTGCTCACCCTCCCTGCCGCTACTTCACGCCTCAACTTGCTGAGAATTACAAGGCTACGGAGGAAGCAGGAAAGGTGACTAAGTAAGCTCTAGTTTATTGGCACTGCACTATGGAACTAGATGATGATGAGGACAGCGAGGACTGAGTCTTGAGTGAACAAGAAAGTGGTGACTGGTATACTTGGCCTCAGACGATCACGCTCGTATCACTGAAATACAAGGTGTTGGCGGGCTTTACGCAAGTTTGACATTTCTTGCAGGACTGTGTACCATGTAGGGGTTCATATTGGGCTCCATGGAGAGCACGGTTACGAATATGAAATGAGACAAACAATGAATTTGGCAGAGGTTCGTATTGGATCTCAACAAGACAGGAGTGTAGTAGGTGTACACATGGAGTCAGTAGGTGTACACAACATGTGATCACTACTACAATGTAGTAACTTGATATTCGCAGACTAGCACGATTTAACGATTGTTTGTTCTATTCTGTTTGTTGCGTCGTTCTATTATTATCGGCTACTCGAAGTGGTCCTCTAAACTAAAACCTGACTAAACTAATACCGTTTCCAGTCATATCTCACACTTCGTGTGCTTCCCATGTATTCACCTACTGACTCCATGTGTACACCTCTACACTCTCCCTCGGGGAAAAGATACGATTGGGAACTTTCTTCTTCTGCTAACACTAACCTTGAGATACAAGCTCCTCTACACCTCTAGCACGTGTGAAGCT
>JALLAU010000122.1:0-21320 GCA_036939495.1 Thalassiosira hispida | reverse complement strand
CCCCTCAGATTTTGGCTTGAGCTGAATTGCTTGCCAATTCCTGAGTGGTTCTACACCCACCCAGGTTGTGACTCAGGTGCTGTGATGGACTGAGAGTGTTGACAGGGTGATCCCATGCATACAAATAGCCTCTACCAGCCCCGGGTAACAATGGTCTGCCTTCCTTCGTGAAGTTGGGGGATTTTTGTGATAGATTGGTAATAATGATTGTTTCCTAAAAATGTTTATTTCAAATTAGGTCAAGGTAATTAAATTAAGTCACCGAATTTGACATAATGTTTTAGACTTCTCACAACTTATACTAGTTCCTACGTAGACATGGAATAATTCAAATTGTGTCACCATATCTCAATTATGTTACCTACAATAAATTTATTGTCGCGACTAGCACGCATGACAACCACAGTGCTAGGCATATACTCGAGGAACAAAATCCCTCATCTTCACTGGCACTGAGTTCCAAGAGAAGAATTTCACAACTGGATAGGTGGTAAGGAGGCAGGTGATCTCTTTCTTAAGCAACATTTTCCATATGAGTTTAGCACTTATTGTGGCGGAGCCTAAATCTAATGCTAAACAAATATTGATTTGTCCACGTAGGAACATGATGTTAAGGTAATTTTGGTCCGCCACTTTAGGGACGGAAAGTGTTATATTGCTTTTTTAATTTAGTTAAAGTAACCTATACGCCGACACAGTATTATCAGCTTGTAGAGCTCAATCAGAGGTTTAGATCGAGCTACTGGACGACTTCTGACCACCATTTAAAGCCCTACGAAGTTGCGTTACTTTTTTGCTGGACGATGGTAGCGGCGGCACCATGATGACGACCCCGGCCATGGCTATTTCCGTCACCTATGGCAAGTAGGTGGCAGCCTACCGCTGGCTGACAGTCTCTATGCATGCACATGACGTCCACCAACGGTCGCCCACCGGCAGATGGTAAGAACAATCACTCAAGGGCCATCGGAATGGACGATATTAGCCGTCGAAACAATCAAACGCTATGATGCCTACATGTAAGGCGCTAAATAACAATAGATAAACTTGATATCAGGTCAAACCAACCAACACTATTCTTAATGACTATATATACTAGAGTGACGAACGGCATCATGCTCTGCACTAGAAAACTCTAAAGCATACATCTATGCCCAAATGATCCAAATCAAGTGGCTCTTTTTTTGCCAGAGCCAGTCAAGTGCCCCCCTCCATTACAAATGGTACGTTACAGTGTAAGAAGGAACATCCATTGCTTCTGAGTTTTGCAACATCACTTAGTGAGGTACATGCGGTAGTTATCAGAAGCTCCATCTTCCATATCGGCATCCATCAATGCTCAAATAGTTGGAATCAATTTGCTGGTATTCTTTCGGCCGCTAGAGCAAGTCACATGCCCCCCTAGCCATGAGGACAAAATTGATGCTTAGTGATGTAAGGAGGAATGACCATTGCTTCTGTGGTGTTCATAATACTTTGTTGGTTCATGAAGTAGGCGGAAGAAGCTTCATCTGGCATCTACCAACCTCTAAGGCGCCCATCTATGTCCAAATGATCCAAATCAACTGGCTCGTTTTTTTGCCAGAGCCAGTCAAGTGGGCCCCTCTCTATTACTGTTAGAACGACCTCTAACCAACTAGGCTATCATTCGTATGATACTAGCCTAGTTGGTAATAGTGTCTTCTAACAAAAAAATATCGTATGACAGCCTAGTTGGTTAGAGGTCCTCCAACACTCCCACCATCGCAAATGTTGTGTTGCAATGTAGGGAGGAATGTCCATTGCTTCTGAGTTGTGTAATATGACCTAGCTAAGCGATATTGCACAACTCAGAAGCAATTTAACCATTGAAAATGTTATGCTACATCTCAAGGACAAAAAGCTTCTGATACATATCCCACCTCCGGCGGGACCCAGCACCCCAAACGGCATTTCATGGTGTTCAAAAGGCGCCTCTGTCCTGGTTTTCACTGCCACACGCACACTATCCTAAAAACAAATGTTCTAATACTGCGGCCGTGCCAATCCCACATTAACATAAGCGTGTCACACTGACGTTGCGGGATAGGGTTTGAATCCCGAGCGGAATTGTGACGTCATCAAGTGCCCGTGACGTCAGGAGTGCCGATGCACCTGTGCCCAGAAGGTAGAGCCCGTTGGAGGTTGGACTTGAGGTAAGGTGAGGTAGAGCTCGTGTTTGTGTAGCCTGTTACCTAGATTCATTTGGTGTGTGTTGTGTTTGTGGCGCCATAAAATAAGTAACTTATTTTTATCATCTCATCAATTAAGCTTTGAAATAATTGTCAACCTTTGCATAGCCGTCCCAGACCAGAATGAGAAATAGAGATGAGACCAATAATGAAACATTCCCATAATCCTCGTCTCCTTGGGATGTGATCGGTAGAATCCGAAATATTAAAATTGCGGGGATGGACGCCCACGGCGCGTTTTTCAAAAACCACGGCGATGGCCAAAAATTCTAAAGTTTAATTCAAATTAATAAAAGTATTGATTCCTACATCCTGGTACAATTTCTATATACGAGCGACCATGTGTGTGCCCGTGGCTGCGGCACTGTTTGAGCGGCTTCATCTGTCCGTCCGCGTTCCTGCCATTTCCCTCGGAGCTGTCTGCCATGCCTAGATGAGACTTTCTTGTCCATTTTAGTCATCGCTGGTCATCGATGCAAAAATGCAAATGTTGCATTGTTTCAGGATACAAACGACCTATTCGGATATTTTAAATGACAATCCGGATATCAAACAGTATCACAAGTCACAAGACGTAATTTATTCGTATGGTACCGGCCAGACCAGAGTCAATTTGTCACTAACGCGTCGTGTGCTCCATGCATGCCCGCCCCGGACCCCGGGCTAGGATCAAATACTCTCTGGATGTTCAACACCCCCCTTCAGCAATGACATAATCACCAATTTCCTGCACACAAAGTCGTGATCTTCAGTGTGTCTCTACATATGGCCTTCCGACAGTACTGAAGTAACCAATCCTTTCTTTACTTTACGACAATACTGTACGGGTTTCTTCGAATCGGCAAACTCGAAAGTTACATAGGCCTTTGTAATGTAACTAATATCGAAAATTAGACGAGAAATATTGTGCATTATTAGATATGTTACGAATGTTTTAGCTTCGTTTTTGCTTCTCGTGTCCGGAGACAGGAGGACTGGCAAATCAGTATTGGGTTCTACACAAGTTCTAAGTAAGAGTTTCTAAAAAAGTGTCGGGTCTGCTTATGAAGACGCTAAGTCCAGCTGTTAGAAAAAACGCGTTGGCTTCGTCTGATCAATTTGATCTGAGTATTGGTTTGGCAGAATAGAGGTCTCTATAAGTCGCGGTGTGGTACCTCCACGTCTTACGGGACACTTTTTTTGAATTATTTTCATTCGTGCGAGGTCTCTCAAATAGAGTACTTAATTTATTCTTACAGCAGAAGTACGAGTTTAGGATGAATCCTCTGAAAAATGGCATCTAGCGATATTTCTCATTGTGTCACCGTTGTTAAAGTACGTAGATAGGTAGAGAAATGTCGCCAACGATAAAGTCACAATTGCAACAACGAAAAACAAGACCCCTACCAAGGAGGCGCGGCCCATCCGACTTTTCAGGCGTTTAGTTATAATAGTAACCGATAACACTGTAGCTTTAGTAGGTCTAATATATTAGTTATCTACTCCTATTACATGCATTAGATGTAGCCGCAATTACAGTGACGTTGCGTGATTTTGTTTGACGCCACCCGTCGCTTGATGCAATGGCCGCAGCGCCGCCAATATCCCCTCCGCCATCGGGCGACGGCCGGCGGATGCCGTCAGCCAGCGGTCGGATGCCGCCATAGCTGCAATAGTGGCGGAAATGGCCATGGTGTGGTCGTCACCATGGTGCTGTTGCCGTCGTCATCGAGGTCAAAATTGCACCACAATTTTTTAGGGTGTACCTTCATATCTCACTCAAAGATGGGAGTTAGAAGGTCATCAAAAGTAACTCTGAAAGCTCTCATGGAGCTCTTTCTAATGGCGATATCTGTGACGCAAATATATTACTATTATCTGATCCCTCAAACGCAATCACGCTGTTTTGGATGAGCTGGGGTACTCTAAATTGTTCGTATTATACTATTCCTACGTGGCTACGACATAACTAAACTAAGGGTGATTGATTTTGGGTGTGCGTCAGCATTCATCCTAAACTCGTAAACTGCTAACAAGCAAAATGTGGTTCCGGGTTTTACCTATTGCGCAGCAAATATCGGCGAAGAAAAGCGCGGGAAACAACACAGCAAACAACTACACCAAACAACTACATCAAGCAACTACAGCAAGCAACTACAAGCAAGTACAGCAGGCATCAAAACTACAACATGAAGCAACTACAGCAAACAACTACAGCAACCAACTCTCCATCAAGCAACTACAACATCAAGCAAGTAACAGCAAGCAAAACACCAAGCAACTACAGCAGCAAGCAACTACATCATCGAGCAACTACAACATTAGTAAGCAACTGCAGCAGCAAGTAACTACAGCATCAATCAACTACAGCAGCAAACAAATATACTACAATACAACAGCAGCAAGCAACTACCATACAGCAGCAAACAACTTCAGAGCAGGCAACTGCAGCAGCAATCAACTACATCTACATCGGCAACATCAATCAACTACAGCATCCTCAAGCAACTACAGCAGCAAGCAACTACAGCAGTAGCAAACAACTACAGAGCAGTAATCAACTACATCAGCAATCAACTTCAGCAATCAACTACAGAAGGCAACTACATCATCAATAGACTACAGCATCAAGCAACTACTACTACAGCAAGCAACTACAGAGCAGTACGCAACTACAACAGCAATCAACTACAACAAGAATTTTTTAGAGATTGCTAGAAGTCACCGAAGCAACTACAGAAGCAAATATTACAGCAAGCAACTACATCAAGTAACTAACGGAGCAAGCACCACAAGCAACTACATCAGGAAGCAACTACAACATCAAGCAACTACAGCAAACAACTACAGCAAGCAACTGCTACATCAAGCAACTGCTACAGCAAGCAACTACAACATCAAACAACTACAATACCAAGCAACTACAGCAAGCAACATCAAGCAACTACAGCATCAAACAACTACAGCATCAAGCAACTAGTACAACAGCAGCAAGCAACTGCCGCGGCAGCAAATAACTACAGCATCAAGCAACTACAGCATTAAGCAGCTTACAGCAGCACGCAACTCTTACAGCAGCAAGCCACTACTACAGCAGCAAACAACTACAGAGCAGCAAGCAACTACATCAGCATCGAGTGAATCAACTCCAACATAAAGTTACTACAGCAACCAACTGCACAAAGCAACTACAGCAACCAACTAGTACAGCAACACACAAGAACTACATAATAGTAATCAACTACAGCAGCAATCAACTACAGCTACATCAAGCAACCACAGGCAACTACATCAGCAAGCAACTACAGCAGCAAAAAGCTACAGCAAGCAACTACAGCAACAAGCAACTACAGAGCAGTAAGCAACAACATCAGCAATCGACTACAGCAAGCAACCACAGCAAACAACTACAGCAAGCAACTACAGCAAGCAACTACAGCAATCAACTACAACAGCAAGCAACTACAGACTACAGCAAGGAACTACAGCAAGAAAAACTACAGCAAGCAACACCAATTGGCCAACTGCTCAATCTAGACTCTGTTAGTAAAAGGAAGGGTCAACACTAGAGACGCCTGCCTGCCGACTGAAGCTAGTCAACTGCCGTGTATAAGATTTTTGATATTTTCCGTCACAACTCACAACTGCCACAACGTACCACAACCACATCAACACAAAACGAAAAAGGATGGACCTCACTCCCAAACTCTCAACACCGCCGTGGTGCTCCCTCTTCAACTGCTGCCGTCCATCACCGCCATCACCATCGGCATCCTCCTCAAAGAAAAATCTTGCAGAGCTCCGAAAAAAAATAGGTGAATTAACAACCCGAAATCAACAACTTGAGCAACAGAACTCTGAACTCCAACAAAAGCTCGAAAAGGAAAAGAAGCGAAAGTCCGACGCCAAGGACCGGAGAGAAAAACTCAAGAGTAAATTGGCACAAATGTCTGGCAAATTGAAGGAAGAGTATGGTGATGAATTTGAGAATAATAATAATAATGGAGATGTGGATACGTCATTTGATTCCAAGTCGGGGAAGATTATTTCGTCAGAGGACTTGATGTGAGGTATTAGAATGAGACAGAGTTATGTATGTTTGGAACTCATTACAGGTATCAGAAAGAGAGATATTATAAGACCATCTAGTGAGGGGGCCGGAGGAGACTCATGTGATCTAATGAGAAGATGTGGGTGATGAAAATTGAATACTCATAACTCATACGATATGTAGGGATGATGCTCGTTTTACACATCTGTGTAACTTATCGCTTATGTATCTATTATGGAGCAAAAACAGCATATACTCGCATGATGTGCTTCATGGGTAGGTTTCTACAGACTGAACATTATCCTCGGGGGGGGGACTCAAACAAAAAAGACCACATAGAGTATATCTTTGCTCCTAGTTTCGGGGAACAAAATGTAAAACCTGGTTACAGGCATTTTTTGACAAAAAAACACCTATTAAATGCTTAAATGTCAGCTTCTAGTAGGGTAGTGAACTTACATTTCGTTCGCATTCCACAGTCCATAAAGTGGAAAATAGAAAAAACAATGACAGAGTCAATTGCAAAGGTAGATATGCTAAAGGCATCGTTCCATCACCCATCGACACGTCCAGCGCCATGTGGGCCATGGCAAAGTCTCAATTATGCAATTGACAGGGGTCGATCAGTTGGCCCAGTCAATGGCTTCATATGAGATGTTGAAGTGATCAAACGAAAGAATGACGCAGACAAGCTCTGACAAATCCATAATGTATTCTTTGGTCAACGAAATGGCTCCCGAAAGATTGATGCTGAATCTTCACAGTAGTATGTTCTATTTCTCGCAAGTACATTGTAGTTGTTGCCATTGGACCAATCCTGCCCTCCCCCGCACCATTTGCATTTTGTCAAAATGATCTCTTTGCCATTCCAATAGTAGTGGCCCTTTTCGAGTAACGGCCATGATGTAGTGTCATTGCCAAAATCTTTATTGATAGTCCTCACTGCCTGACCAAAGGCACACGGACCTGTAAGGAAAAGGGGGTTCCCATTGCTGGGATAATAGCTTTGTTGGACATGCACCATGACAATTTCGAGGTACAGAGCTAAGATTGGATGTTTCATTGTCGAGCCCACAAATGCATTTGTGGCGCATGCTTTCGATTGTCTCTGAGCCAGTTTTCCAAAACGATTGCCCACATCGATTGCTACATCGATACACACAGTCAGCATTATCCACAGAGAATGTAGTATGAGATCAAAAAGCATTAAAGAAATATTTGAAAATATGAAGTTGTTTGGTTGGATAATTTACCGGCAAAGAAATCTGAGGCATTGGCTATGCGATCCAGTAGATTGCGCTCCATACATGCCATCTTCCAGTCAGTATGGAATCCACCCTCCCGGTACAGCAGAGCCATGCGAAAGAAATCTGACTTTCCTGCAAACGCCTGGATGCAATCGAACGTTCTCAAAAATGTAGGATGGAAGAAGCTGTACAAATATTTCCTAGCCGACATTAAATTGAAGTAGCGAACAGTGTAGCCCGGATTCTTACTGCTCCATGATTGGTGTGCATTTTGCAGATACGCATCAGCAACGCGTTTCTGAGGATGTGCATCCGGAGGAAGCTTTTCCTGAAAGTGTCCATCTTTTTGGAAGTATATTTTGTTAATTATACGAGGGATTCTACCATCATTATTATTCGAAGATGAGTTATCTGATGGTGATAAGAGCCACGTTTCTTCCTTGGGAGGTTGTGAATTGATGTGGGGCACGGTGCGGTTTTCTCCAGAGACTACATGGTCATAACTGACCAATGGATCATCCAATTCATGAGATGATTGGGATGGTACCGTCCCCGCCTGCGATACAACTTCATGATAATGTGTTAATTCTTTTATGTAATTGCGAGTGAAATTAGCGTGATTCAATTGGTAGAAGTGGAGCAATAGGACTATGCAAATGCCTAGAAGAAGTAGCGTTGCACTGTGTCGTCTGCTTGTGAATGGCAGCATGTTTTTTCTTCTTACAATACTTGCCTATTGCTGCGCTGCATTAGGTGTATCGGAAAAAAATCGATTGATCTTCATAACACAAACGTAATGATAATGATTGGCGGGCGCACAGCAAGACTTCGACTTTATGATTATGAGTTCTGCGCCGCACTGATGTTGGAGCCGAGGCGAGAGAAAGAGAGAGAGATTACGTTGGCAACAGTGGAGGTGGGGATGCAGAGGCAGAGGAGGAAGCGCAGTGTAGAATGCTGTTGCAGCTGGAATGGATCAATGAACAATGAGATGAGAGAAGAGGAGGTGTGTGGGTTGGGTGTTGGGTGTTGGTGTTGGGTGTATATGTTGGGTGTTGGGTGTTAGTTGGGTTGCATACGGTATGTATTGTATCGTACAATACTGTATGTATTATGGAGGGAAATTGCCTTGGCGCGCCATTTTGCTCAAGACACGACGGGGTGTTTCTGTGACAAATTATCAGAACTGTATGGCCTTTAATCCCTGAATTTGAGACTAGTGTTAGATCTAGCCCATAATCTAGAAATTCGTCATTATTTGAGCACTGTCTGACCGACAAAAATGGACAAATACTACATTGTGCACATCCACACCACCAGCCACAAATCTGAAGATAGAAGCACTTGATATCTAGCTAAGGTATATCTAGTCCTTATCGTTAACCATGTTAGCAACTTCTTTATACAGAGGGGCGTGGAGTGGACGTCCAGCATTGGCCTCTTTCCTATCAGGATCTTCACCACTACCAGACGCGGCGACGAGACGTGATGGCAATGGTGATTGCCGACGACGATGCTGCGCACAGTCGTACTCAACAACACCAGCACTATCGTCCTCTGCACTACTACTACTGGCAAACAACACATCAATTCCGAAAAAAGTCTTCTCTCCCGTGACTAATAACAAAAAATGTCAACAACAGGTAATCGTGCGCACCATATTCTCCACATCGTCCTTCTCCTCCTTACCCCCCGAAGAAGAGGCCGAAGAAAAATCACGCGTGAATTCCCTGACACAGTACCAAAAGGAAATGGAATTACGTCAACACGATTCGGAACTCGCACGTCTCCAAACTCTCAGAGCCATAAACACCGGTGAACTTTACACTTTTAGGGGGAAATTCAAAATGCTAAGTAGAGATTACGGTATGGGATTTTTGGCATGGTATTGGACTGTTTGGTTTGGTACGGCGGGATTGTCTTATCTGGCGATTGAATGGGGCGGCGTGGACCCAATTATGGTGGCTAGTAAGGTTGAAACTTTCTTGGGATGGGAGGAGATGTCGATAGCTGGAAAGTTGGACCCTACCATTGGACAGATTGGGTTGGTGGTGGCAATGAATGAATGTTTGGAACCGCTGAGATTGCCGTTTGTGGTTGTTACGACGAAGCCTGTGGTGAATTTCTTTTCTAAGATGAGTTAGGAGACTATCTAGGGCCAATTTGATTGATGAGGGAGATGCTTTGAGAAATTTTTTATCAGACACAATAAAGAGAAGATAAAGAGATGGAAATCGAATTTTGATTTGTCCCTTCCAATGATGTATGCTCTCTGTTAGCCACTGCCTATGTTCAATAATTTAGTATTTTCATGGAATTGTTGCTGCCTCCCAATTGAAATTGTATCGCCCCACACCCGTTATGCTATCATTCAGCATTCTTTGTACACCATCTGGCTTTCTTCCAATTTACGAACCCTATCAACCAACTGATGAAGACTTCTCATCATTAATATCATTCCCCCGCCTCCACCCACGTAACCAACCAAACCATCCCTTTCTCCCTTGATTTGACTTTGTATTATCCACACTGTCACTGCCACCATCACCACCACCACCACCACGTGCCACACTTAATAATTTCAATTGATTCCTATAATCCTCTCGTCCCTTCTCCCTCTTCTCAGCCATTCGCTTCTCCCATTCCATTTCCTCATCACGTTGTTTTTTCAATGATTCATATTCATCCTTTAAATTCGTTTTGGGGTTTGAGGGATACTTCATGAATTGGAAATAATCAGCTGACCTGTATGTGATGAAGCGGAAAATCGATAGAAGAGAGAGATGAGATAATAGTTGTTAGGCGAATGATAGATTTTCTGAGATGTATCTCTTGATTTTATTCGGTTGCGATAGAGCAGGACACCGTAGTGAACGCCAGTCGCATACATCTCTTTCCATCTTCACACAAACAGAAAATATAACGGGGCACTGTACTGACTGGGCTATTCCTCTCTTACCATTTCTGCACAGTGGGTTCGTTGAAAGCAAGTGAGGCGGTTATGGGAACTAAGAGATAGAGGGCGAATTTTTGCCCCTCTAGACGCATCCCTGCACGTCCTAGAACCATTGTCGTGTTGCTGTGTTTTGTTCTATTGGTACGATGGGTGCCGCTAATGCACCGTTAGTTGCGTATGGCTCTTCTTCGGCTTCGGTGTTCAAATAATTTCCACTGTCATCATGAATGATGAGTTCAGTTGGTGTTTCGGTGTTGCTGGTGGTGGCAGTCGCAATGTAGTGCTTGTCCAATATCGTCTTTCAGTCGCACCATTACAAAAATGCAAATTTTGCATTTTGTTAGTGAAAAAAATGTCATTTTCGGATATAATGAAATGATATTCGGATATCATACGTTTTTCACGCAATAAAAGATGGCCAGACCCGAATGAAACAATACGAAGACCGACAGACAGATCTTGCTATCTATCTCCCGCTAGAATTTCCTTGGCATCCAATAAGAGTTTAGCAAACAAACTAAATTGGTAATTTGACATTGATAGTATCCATCACCTTGTGTCTCTTGTATGCATGCCTTTATGTGGGACTAAGAGGAGTACCACACAAGGAATTGTTCAATATTTTGGTAGCCAAAGTAGCTTTGATAATTATTTCCTAAAGCCTATCCATCCTAGCTCCTCATCTATTTCCGCAGATTTCCGCCCACCGCTTGATGTATCTAGGTAGAACAGGAACAGTATCGATTGCTTCTTGCCCTTCGTTGACAATACATAGTTGCATATCGTAGGCTCTCGCTCCGTAGATCACACCCACGCATCACAATGGTAACCTATCGCAGGGTAGCGACATCCGAACAACAAAACGACGCTGCAGCGGGCGGGCCAACGACCAGCAACAACAGCAGGGCCCGTTGTCCGTCATCCGATGAAGGAACTCCATCCAGTAGTTGTCCAGCATCGCGTTCTAGGTCGGAACGAATTTCGGATAAGCTCCATGCACGTGAGTGGATTCACACTTGATATTAATTGGATGCGCATGCATATCTACAATTTACAATTTCAGTCTTCCATTTTCTCATCTCTCACCCTCCACTATTCCACATTATTTTTCTGCGCTATTATTATGCAACAAACAATGACATTATACAAAGTCGCCTGGGTCGTCGCAGCATACGCGGTAGCAACCTACACTCATCTGTTCCACACCATCTTCACAGACGGTCGCATCCTCCGACCAATCTTCCACATATCCATCATGCTATTTTCCATAAATATCGTCTTGACACTGTACCTCACAGTCTACCTCCCATTCAAATTTCCTGTGTCAAATATTCACAAAACGCCAGCCTCATCACCCGCGTTTTGGGAGGTGTACTGCCCTCGTGTCATCCCTGTCATGACGGGGTGTGGCGTCGTTGGTTCGTTTTTGTTGGTTAGGGCGTGTTATCCGGTGTGGGGATTTTTGACACCGCTCATTTTGGGTGTGGTGACATTTGGCTTTTTTTTCAGCCTGCACTTCATTCCCTGGTGTTGGTGAGAGATAGAGAGAAAGGTTGGATGACGAACGTGCATGATTCCTTCTTTGCAATTTTTGAGACTGGCTCGGGACAGCGGCCCATCTGCCAAATAATCAACGTAAAGCAACACACTACGATATCGTACCATACACCACTAAACTGGCAAAAGCAAAAGCAAAGTCTAAGCGGAGTTCAGACCAGGTTCGGACCATGTTTTATTGCATGATGAGGTGTGGCTGCCGGCTGCCCATACTTCGGCACATGTTATTCGCAGAACCGAACAGAATTCAGCACAAGGTTTGGCCACCCATAATTTTTTGTAGGATTGATTGTTCAATAGAAAAAAACCGTTGTGGATACCAACAATGTGTCTTGGACGTTTACGATGGGGCTGAACATAGATAACATCAATTCTGTATCAGTATATGAGCGAATGTTGTAAACTTGGAATGTGACACCTAGATGCAACTTTTAGAGCTGCCGATGTGAGCCAGAGTTGCTGGATTCTGGCAAACACATGGGTAGGTGTGATGTGTGCGGTGTAGTAATGGCGCTGGTATGTTGCCCCACACGTTTCCTCATCCACATTGGGTCCATACAAAATGTTCTGGACCACTCTGCCCCACATCATTGACCTTCATTGACTCACTTCCGCTTCAATATCATGGCCGCCTCTGTGGGCCAGAGTGGCTTGTTCTTGGACCCCAAGGTTGAAGTGTAGGTTTGACAATTGACATCTCGAAGATCGCTGCTGCCATCCTCCTTTTGTATCTTGCCTCAACATTATTCATAACTGCTATCACATAGACCTGAAAAGGTAGATAGACGTCAAGAAGATCGCGATGCCAGAGTGACTGATGCCAAGCATTATGGACGCTCCAAGCAATCATTCTTCCCATCATCCACTGTAAGAATTTACTAATATATATTATGAATGATACTGAATTTTTCGATATACAGATAGTAATGGACCATACTGCTCAAGAGCGAACGGTTGGCAACTATCGAAGCTTCGCTGGCAAAGGTGTGATGTGTTTGTGAATGAATTCCTCGCCCTTTCTTTCTAAATGAATACTGCAAGCGATTCATCATCTGGATCAAAGATTTGGCCTTTGACCTGGATGATTAATTATGCTTATGTTGAAATCACTGTACAAAAAGAGGCCTCCGCCGGTCATATGAAAGCTCAACCAAGGCACAGATATATTTTCCGTTGCTTCGGAAGGAGAATGATACACCAACTCATCCTATCATTATACTTGGATCACGTATTTCAATTACATATAGAATGACTACTTATTGTTTTGTTCATTTTTCTGATGATTAAACAAAAACACACCAGTCCAATGGGGTATCCTGCTACCTCACACGTGACACTCTGCCATAGGTATACCCCCATTTTGTTTTTTATGAATATCTCTCAATGAGTTTGTCAAACAACAAATGTCTGCTCCTCATCTTATCTACATCAATAACATCTGCCCGTACACAACGAGCAATCGCTAGGACAAATCTCACAATCCACGCCCAGCTCCACCAACTCATACTCTCCCATATTAACATCCATACCACAAATGACCGGTGCCACCGGCTGGGAGAGGCGGTTATTTTGCACACGTATCGTTAGCATGCCGACCATTTGGGCTTCGTCGATTTGGTACGGGATCATGCCTTCGAGCCCTGGGTATGACGAAGCAGCACAAAATCAAAATGATTTGATGAGATTAGATGATATGCATTGAGGTATGTATTGACACAGAGTAGTAAACGTGTGGGCATGACACCGTCTTCCACTCTACAAACTACTTACGATTGTCATTCAGGAACAATCCCTTCAACTTCCTCATCTGCATCAAACTACCTGGTATAGTCCCCGTCAACGAATTATGATCCATGTACAACAAACGCAACGTGCTATAATTCTCATGTTGCACATCGTTCGGTATGGTACCATAGAAGTCATTCCGTGAAAAATCAAGCATGTACGCATTCTTGAGCTTCATACCCTCAGGGATGGTTCCCGTAAGGTGATTGTCGTGGATGCTGAAGAATCTCCAATTGTTGGCACGGTTGGTGCCGATATTGGAGGGTAAAGTTCCCGTGAAGGAGTTCTGTCCAAGGTAGATTTGTTCAGCTAAATGGAGGTCATCGAGGGAAGACGAGATGGTACCCGTAAGCTTGTTGTTGTTCAGGAAGAGATGTCTGGAGTGTAGAGGTATAATGATGTATAGATAAAATTATTGAGTACACACGCACACACACACACGAATGAAAATCAAGTAGGAAGAAATAAAAGGCTCATATAATTCAAATGCTTTCGATCGATATCGTTGATATGGACACGTTTTAGTGTCCAATACATAAACATGTCAACACAAGAACAAACTCACCTCAATCTACTCAATCCATAAACACTCTCCGGCACAGTCCCTTCCACCTCATTATCACTCAAATCCAACTTATTCACATACGGCAAGAACTCAATCTCCTCCGGAATACTCCCCACCAACTTCTTACCACTCAAATGTATCTCGGTAACATGTACCATCTCGCTCGTATAATTGAATGCACACCGCACGCCCTCCCAACCGCATACCTCCTTACGTTCCGTCCATTCACTATACACTTGGCCGGAATTCACGTAAGCGTAACTGGTTCGCGCTTGAGTCAAACTGAAAAAGACAACGGCGGTGGCGTACTGTTCGAAGAATTCGTAGAGGTTGGTGGATGGATTGCCCTCGTAGTAGAGCCAGTGGAATGCTAGACTTTGTGGCGATGCGGTGTTGGACAAGGATGCATCGGGGGAGTTGGAAGAAACGTATTCTGCGGCTTTTTTCATTTCATAGTATTCAAGTGGCATGACGGGTGGGAGGGATGGGGAGGTGGTTGGATTGGAGTGTGTAGGTGAGGATGTCGGTGTGAGTGTGGGGTTGGAGGTTGGTTTGTGCGTGGTGGGTTGAGGCGTTGGGTTCTTGGTCGGCTGTGTGTGTATGTGATCGTTCCATTTATAAAGACGTGAGACATATATATAGACGTGTTTGAGTTAGTACAAGAAGCATACAATTTGAGGAACGAATCCCAAAAGAAGACCAACAAATTTAAAAATTCTCTCAAGGGTCTCAACAAAATAAAAAAATGGAACATATTATAACTCACCTCCTTCGTCGTTGGCGCAGGAGTTGCAACAATCGCCGCAACAGGTGGTTCCGTTACCACAACAACAGGCGTAAATGGCGATTCCGTCACAATGGCAACAATGGGCGATTCGGTCGTAACAACCTTGATACTAGGAAAACCCGTAGGAACATACGTGGGATACTCTGTAGGCACATCAGTGCTACTCTCGATAGGACCCGCCGTTGGACTTGGCGTGGAAGGACTCTCGGTAGGAATGGATGTTGGTACAGGTACAGTACTTCCAGAGGATAGTATGTCGCCCATGTCGAATGCAAAATCTGGAGTATCCGGTTTAGTATCTCCTTCCCTTTTTCCGCCAGATGATGCACCCGCGGTGGCAGACACTATAATGGTGACCAGTATCACTAGTGCAATTAAGGATATGGGTTTCCATTCCTCCTTGACGTATTCCTTGATTTGTTCCTTTCGCGAGTAGTTTGGATCGCCCTTATTATTTGTGTTTTTCGTATGATCGCAGCCGGGGGTAGGACCAAAGGGGTTGATGGGCGCAAAGCTCGAATCATCAATGTGTCCATCGATATCGACACTTGCGTGTGACGATGAAACGCTGGCACCATCATTTTGAAGGGCGGCGAGGAGGTAATTGTCACGATGGGATCGATCCGATTTCTTCTTCGACTTTTTGGACCCGCCCGATGATTTCGCCGACTTGGAGCCGGGCGAGCCTAATATTAGCCCCTTGCCATCTTCTTCGTCTTCCAAGACGCTAGCGACATATCTGTCGATGGCAGTCCCCCATGCCTTTTTACTACGTGCCAATTCCGACTTGGCTAGTACACTACTCTCCTTGGCTCTCTTCTTGGCTGCTTCCTTCAAGTTTACAGCATCGCTGTCGCTGTTGGTAGTTCCTCCTCTAGCAGTGCTACCCGGAGTGGCCGTCGGGGAGGATGTAATGCTATCATTGGCACCCACCTTACTTCGATCAATGCTTACGAATCGTACTAAATCGGTGTGTTCTTCCGGGAGGCTAAAGTCGTTTAGGAGGTCTTCGCATCCCGAGAGGATGTCGTTCCCCTTTTTATTGGATGAGGATGCCGGCATTATTATGAGTGATGGAGTTGAATGCTAGTAATGTCAATTGATATATATGCAGCTTCAATGGGATACAATTAATTGCCGAGGATGGTGTTCGAATTGTTATCCGAGGATGATGATTTGAATACAGATTTTAGTAGATAAACCAAGCCATGGAATTTACCTGTATCATGGTAAGCGATAAGCGCAACTTACTATTACAGGGATGGCGGTTGGGCAGTGCAGGCCAAATCAGTGATTAGGAGACCCGATCGAGATGATACGATAGCGCCATAGCGCCCACGTAGCAAGCAAAGGGTTGTAGGTAGAGAGATGTGTACACACGGGGACACGGGGACAAATATGCGAGCACGAGATCTTCAAGAGGAGGGATTTGATTTGCTCTCAACTTCGTGCACCTCCAGCGCAGGCAGCGTGCACCTCTCAAACTCAACGGTCGAGAGGTTGGCGGCAAGTCCATTTCAACTAAGGTATCTTAAAAAGGTACTATTCCTACGTAGATATATGTAAGATCCCCAACCCCCACCCCCAACTCTCTCATGATCATGAGCAGATGAGTGGACGTGTCAGTAGGTACGCTGAGCGCCTACCACATGATTTAGTCCTCAATAGAACTCAATAGGTAGTGGAATTCGTCAACATCACCCCCCAACAAAAGGATCCATTGCTTATTAATAAACCATGCCTCGGAAAGCACTCTCAATAGTATTGGCTGCCACTGCTGCTGTAGCTAGCGGTTCATCGGCAAGATTGTTGATCGGAGATGTCATTGACTCGGAGTCGGAGGTAAGATGAAGTATGTGTGCTTTTGTTGTGATATGTGCATGGAGTGGATGGATGTCGGTGCCTTCCATTCACGGCCGTCATTTTTCTTCCTGCTCGTGTTGTATATTAGATTGATTCTGCTTCCAACCAAAACTCATCCCCCCATCCTCTCCTTCCCTTTTCATTTCACAACCACCACAGAGCCTACGCGGGTCATCAGCATCACAGCAACACCGAACACTCAACAACGCAGATATTCTGCATGACATGCTAGGCAAAGAACACTTTGACATTGACCGTGACGAATGCCTCCAACCCCCCACCGGCACTACCAATAACGGCACCATCACCGCCGATGCCAATGGCACGCCAACCTACGGCAGATGCGACATTCGTCACTTCCCCTACTGCAACGGCGACAGACCCAACGTTTGCTTCAATCGTATAAACCGCCAGGATGCCTTCTGGCCAGACAAGCATCCACGGTATTATATTGATTATAATCGTGTGCATTGTTATCCGGATAGGGTGAATAATGTCGATTTTACGTGTAGCAGTTGCAGTCCTGGACGATGGTAAGAATTTTCGTTTTGTTCGGGAATTCTTGTTATGGAAAGTCTTCATCACACACACACATCTCTCATTCTCTTTCAATTTTCTTCTCCTCGTGCTCTCTAGGTGTATGCCGGAGGGACGGTGTATATTGGATGAGAATTTGTATCATTGTTGGGCTGGGGAATGATGATGAGAATGAGAGGAATGCTGCGTTGCAAAGTGGGTTGCAGCAGTTATATATGTTAGATGCTAGCAAGAAGAATATGAATGTGAAACAATTCACGATATAGCACCGTGTCGTTGGAATGTCTTTGGCATGAGTACAAACCAGCGTAGACAAAATTAGTTTGTATTGGTAGAGTTATAGAAGAATAATGTGATAGCGATGAATGCATAACCTTTGAAACCTAATCAACAATAGAATTGCACATGCTAACAAGATGCCTATATTACCACACGAGGATACCACTCAATGAACGAAACCGAAACATTCTCTTCCAAAGAAAATGAAAGCATCAAGAGAGGGATCCGCGAGAATACCACTCAATGAACGAAACGTTCTCTTCAAAAGCAAATGAAGATATAAAGAGAGGGATCCACGAGGATACTACTCAATGAACGAAACATTCTCATCCAAAGAAAATGAATACATCCAGAGAGAGATCCACGAGGATACCACTCAATGAACGAAACATTCTCTTCCAAAGAAAATGAAAACATCAAGAGAGTGATCACCCGCAGAGAGTAAGAAGAAGAGAGAGAGAGAGAGAGCCGAATCCAAAAACGCTCGATCTACCAGTCGACGGCATTGAAACACCTCCAATCGTCATTTGGGGCAAACTCCTCCTCGAACTGGATTGATGACTTGCGACCGTGTCCTTCAACGTTGCCAAATTCTCCCTCGGCAGCATCAGTCTTGGGAGTGACATTCTTGGATTTCTTCTTCTTGTGATCGGCGTGGTCGGGATTGCCAAACTTTTGGGTAAAGTTGGAAATGACATCGGGCTCGTCGGCCAGGACTTCCTCGAGGATGGAAACCTCGCCCTTCTTGCCACGCGTAGCCTTCTTCCCTCCGCCCTTGGGAGCACGGGGTGGCTTGCCGCCAGTCGTGGCCTTCTTCTTCGCAGTAGCCTTCTTGGTGGCAGCCGTGGATTTCTTCTTCTTCTGCGCCGCCTCCTCCTCGTAGTCGCTCTCGGCTTCCTCCGACTCCGACTCGCTCGCTTCTTCGTAGGATACGGCAGCATGACTGCGACCGACACGGCCACCGCCTGTTGTCTTCTTGGTCGCGGCGGGTGCTTTCTTGGCCTTGGCGGTCGCCTTCTTCTTCGGCTTCGGAGCTACGACGCTCTCATCCTCGCTCTCTTCATCGTCCGAGTCGACGTTGGGGTTGATGTTGCCTAGGGCACGGCGGGACGAGGACCTCTTGCCGCGTCCGGCGGCGGGTGACGACGCGGCCGCCTTTTGCGATTTCGGAGCACGTTTGCTTGCCGCCGGCTTTTTGGCTGCTGGCTTCTTCGCCGTCGGCTTCTTCTTTGCGGTGGCGGTCGTGGCCTTCGGCCTTCCGGCGGCTGTTTTGGATGTTCTTGCCATGGTTGATGGTTACTTTGTTGAGAGTGGCGGCTATTCGTTGTGGGTGAAAAAGTGAGAAGATGAAGTTGTGGCAATCAAGAATCAGCAGGCGCCGACCAACTCGGCAACGGATTTTCTACTTGGTTCACGTAGGAACTCTAGTGTGGCTCCCACGACTTAGCAGAATACCCACACCCAATCTCTCTGCAGCGCGATTCTTGCTCGTGTTATTCGTATCACAATTCACCCACTTCCGACTCAACAACCGCGCTGCACTAACCGAACGATCGCAGCAACGCAACCAAAATCAGCATCTGCACCGAAGTTCATCGCCTCCTTCTAATCTTTCCATTATTTCGTATCATGAATCACTCACTCGCCGCCGTTGCCAGCCGCATCCAAGAGCGAAACAACGCCCTCTGCTCCGAGCTCGCAACTCTCGAACTCCTCCAATCCCAAAATGTCCAGGCCGAGCAATGCCTCAAGGCCGACGAATTAGCATCCGCCGAGGTACGCAAGCAATTACTAACAGCAGTGCGATCACGCCATGGATTGGAATTGGAATGTCTCCAAATCAAGACTGAATCACGAAAAATTGAGGATTCCAACACCAAACTCCAAACATCCACCGAGGACGCACGCTCCAAAACCATGGAACTACAGCGTAAATTCGACGAGGACCATGCACCCATCTACGCCAAGCACGACCTCACCACGAAGTTATACTCGATGCGTTCCGAGGCCACGCTCGTTGCCGCCCAAAGGAAGAAACAACGTCGCGAAACCAAATTGCGTAGTTTGAACGAACAGATGGAACGGCAGCGAAATGATACGAACGAGAATCGGTTGGAGACGGAACGGATTCGCGAGGAATGTATGGATATGAATCGACGGGAAGAGGAGGACGACGAGGAGACGGTGGCGTTGGGTATGCAGATCAAGAGTGTGTTGTCCAAGGTAAGAGATAGAGTGAGAGATGTGTTTTACGAAAGAAAGTTCAATAAAGCGTGAAACATATATTTGATGACTTCATGTCCGACTTCATTCCATAGAAAGCATCCCTTCGTAAAGCACTGAACGAAGCCAAAGAAATGCAGCGAAATGCGTCATCCAATCGCGAGACTTGGGAACGCCGAGTTATTGATGGGAATTATGATTGAGAATTCGCTTGAAATCAAATGTTTAGGGCATACCATCTGCCTACACAAAATCCGCTGTAGTGTAGCTACTCCTGTCGGATCGCTCATGTTTCTGACAGACGAGAGCATCTTCTACTCTGAGACCGGCGACAAAAAGCTACCAAGTTAATACAGATCAAGTAAATTCAATTAGTTCTCTAGTAGCTTCTCGTGCATCGATCGCGTGATTCTTAGTGAGCCCGTGCAAGTCTATCACATCGTAACGACTTCGTGCTCTTTCATACAGGTTTCCACGTCACCTACCCGAACAATGAAATGGGGCCCGTCGTTCAAGATCAAGTAGGTACATTCAATCGGCTTCTGATTTCTTTCAGCCGAGGCTGTACTTCTTGGAATGCTGAGCCTTGTACTCCCCGGGGGTCTGCACATGCTCTTGTTACGTCTGCTTCGCATCTTGTTTGGATTATTATTTGTTTTAGTGGTTTGTATTACACGATAATTACTGTACATAGGAGCGTTGTGCTGAACTCTGTGATCACGCGTAATGCCTACACAATAAATATCAGCTTTGCGATGTCTGGTATCCCACGAAGTTCATTCATCATTCCATATCTTGTAGTACCTTGATGAGGTCTTTTAGGACAGGTCAAACCATTCCCAGACCCTGAATACAAGGTGAAGCATTCGCCTACCTCGCCTACCTGAGAGTATATTGGAGCGTCGACTTCTTTTGGATCTAACACCACAAATGAGAATCATTGCCATGAGAACAAACGTATAGGATAGTACAAACCACGAGGATGGAACTTACGTTGTAATCACAAAAGGTACGCTCATCCTGGAACATTTTTCCGGCGTACGTAAGATTCTGGTGTTTGGGTGGAATGTCAAAAGTTCGAGTTTGGTTTTGGCGCATCCAACTGTACTGGAAGGCTTGCCATCCAGAGTGGTGGTTCTTCTTCTCACGCCCCTCACGAATATCTGCGTCGTATTGCTTGGTGATCCTGACCTTTCCCTGTTGATGAGACATTAAAAACCTAGTATTGTAGAGTCCAATGCTCCCCACTGTAAATAGAGTAATAAGAGAAATTATTAATTT
>JALLAU010000121.1:0-20877 GCA_036939495.1 Thalassiosira hispida | reverse complement strand
TCAGTTCTCATTCCAATAGAATGCCATGTCTGTTAGCCCCATAGGGGCCGCTAGTTAATCAGGGTTGTCGCGTCGCAGGCCCTCTCGAGAAATGAGGCTGTCGGTCGCCTGTCTCAGACGCTCAGCTCAAAGCTCAAAGCTGCTCAAAGATAGAGGGTGCTAAAAAAATCAAGAGGGATCAAAAGATTCACTCATCGTCCTTCGCTCTCAAGCAACGTCCTCACAGCTCTCCATATCCATAGTATTGCCTCAAGCGCGGTCATCGAATTGAGAGAGGGCTCTGTCTAGAATGCTGTCTTAATTTTCAGTAACAGTAAAGGCAATCGGTCCGTAGACGGAAGGCGGCTCTATCACATATCTACACATCAGTATCAGTATCAGTAGGTACCACCTTTGCACCCAAACCTTGCATGAATAAGAACAATCACACATCAGCAGAATGGCAAGCTATTACAATCCATCCAAACGGCTTTCCGAATGTGCCGCTGCATTACTATCCCCCTATATAAAATTAGAGAACGAAGGGAGCGGCGACGGTGTCAATAATCCACCGCCATCTTCTCAGAGTCACCAACATCAGACTACTACTCCCTCATCTCTTTCGGTAGGATTATGGTCTGGAAATGTAGAACTGAAAAACGTGGAGCTTCGTCCAGAGGCACTTGAACGATTTCTGAATCATCATAGTGATAATAATGATCATGTCAGGTCAGACACGGCACCGCAGATCAAATGGAAACTCATTCAGGGCAGTATCGATTCTGTCAGAATTCAAATACCATGGAAAAGCCTCTTGGTTGGGTCTGCTTATTCTTCTTCTAAATGCTCAGTTCCGGAAAACGATGCTGATGGGGGAAAGAAGGAACCACCAATCAATCAAGCACAGGGGGATGATGGGGAAGACGAGCCTGCATCAGGATGCACTACAGTTGATATCCAAGGGGTGAAATTACTTTTGGGGTATGAAATTCTTCACCATGACCCATTTTTGAATGCCTTGCAGCAGTCTTCTCAACATCAGCATCGTCAGAATCGGGACAAATCACCACTTTCTTCTTTGGAGGAGGAGAGCGTACAGCTGTCAGAGAAGCAGCTGCAAGATAAAATACGAGGAGAGAAGAATCGCATCTTACAGATAGCCGAACGTAGGTTATTGGCGGGGCTGGATCCATTCCCCCCTGCTTTGATGGATGGGTTGCAATCTATCATGGCATCCTCAATCCAATGTGGGATGGAGTCGTCGTCTGCAGTAAAATCAATACTTAGCCCTGCAGTCAATGCCAACAAATTGAAAGAACCAACTGATTGCAATGCCACCGTTGGCACGGCCAATACAAATACAACAGGCACGGCCAACACTTACCGTTCCAGAGTGGAAAATTATCTTTCTTCTACCATCAAGTCCCTCCTATGGCGTGTCTTTGATTCTCTTTCGATTTCCGTATCACAAGTCCAAGTGTCTGTTGTGGGGCGTAGCCATTATGACAAGGATTTCGCATCTCTCTTGAGAAGAGAGCGGGCGAAGTCAGGTGGGGCAGGGGGGAAGTCCCACGAGGAAGAGAAGACGCCTCAGCAGAAGAAACCACAACGAAAGCAGGATCAAAATAATGTAAGGCAGAGGCAGAATATCCGTAAACGAGATTATCGACGCCGTGGTGGTGGTCGACACACGGCGTTTCCAGAGGATCAGGTAATCAACGAGGCGCAGCGACTCCACAGGCGCGAATCACGTTATGACAGAAACAAAACCTCTTCCACAAAGGAAGATGAAAAGAATGCAGAGGAAAGTGACTGCGAGGGAAGTATCAACGAATGCCCCTCTATTTGGGCACGAGAAGGGCACGTAGAATTGGGGGTATGGGTGGATCGGTTTGATGTGAGACCTGGGCCATTGAGTAGCGACATTGGTAGCACAGGAGATGATGGTGCCCAGCAGCCGGCAGACCTTGGTGCAGCGAAGCTCGTGAATGTCCAGGGTGTGGGTGTTTTTATTCGAAGGAAGTGCCCCATGATATCAAGAGTCGACGGCGCCTGGGAAGGATGTGCAGAAACAGATGGTTTACACACGGGGAAGACTTTGGTTTGGAATGATGTCATGGACGAAGATTATGTAATTGGGCCAACAACAATTGATGCCTCGTTGAAGGTACACCGCAATATCTCTGGATCTCCTTCAGTGGGATTAGACGTATCATCACCGCAGAATGAAGAGGAAGCAGACGCCCCTCTTTCCAACACAAGTACAACTGTAATAACGAGTGGTTCAAAGGGTACGGCAACTACGAGGCGAAGGGGCAAGCGGGAGAAGAGGCAAACAGTTACTGTGTCAGAATCAGAACTTCATCCTAACCCGTTACCGCCAACTCAGCCTGCACCATCTCCTCTCAGTTCAGTTATTAGATGTCCACCAACCGTGGTATCTGCATCCTCAAATCGACCCGGACACAGTGTCAAATCAGGCACCACACCATCCACTACAAACACGAGCAAGGATTCCTTTTCGCCGCCGCGTCGACTCGAACTAAGCCTGGAAATGGGTCACATTCGGAGTAGCGTTTCACCCCGTCAGATCTTCCTCTTCCATTCCCTGTCTTCTTCTATGACACGGCTGAAACGCGGACGACCACCGACCACTATTCGCGCCGCCCAGGCATATGATAGAGCATTGCTCAATCACATGACCGAGGAAGGGCAATCCATGATGGCGTGGGAGGATCATATTTATCGAGAAGTGCCATCATTACGATCATCGCGTTATTCGCGCCAATCGATGAGGTCCCTTCCAGGTGTGGTATCATCTTGGTGGAAGTATGTCTTTATCAGTGTAGTGAAAGAAATCCAACAACAAAAGACATTGCTTGGTCAATGTGGCAGCGAAGGCATAATTAGTGCTATGACCAAAAAGGACAATATCCTTGCAAGGACCGTGGGCTCTCAGGGGATGCGGGATTGGGCCAATCAGAGTAGGATTCGGAAAGAATACATTGATCTGTATTTGCTGGACCAGTCAACTGCTACACTCCCCGCAGACGAGGCTGCTATTGTAGCAGCAAAACTTCGCCTGGAACAGTTGGAAGATGAACTGAGTGTTGAGCGAATTCTCTTGCTTAAAAATGTTGCACGTGTGGCATCCATCCGCTATTCAAAGGTCGATGGTGCATCTGGGCAAATTCTGGATCATTCGTCTCCAGCTGATATGTATTACTCATTTCCCCCAAACTCCCACTCAAAAGAAGGAGTAGACTGGTCCATGGACCGCCACCAAATAGATTCTCTGGTGAACAGCTCAGCATTACAAATGTCATCACGAGAAATGGATGGAAGGACCATGCATCGCCCCAGACCTGTGTCACCCAATATAACTTGCCATTTTCGGGCGACAGATACATCTGTGGTATCTCCGAAGAAGCTTGATAGAGGGAGGCGCATGATCCAAGAGAGCACTCTCACCGGTGAAAATGCCCACTCCGTTGTAGGAGACAATGCTAGGCTGTCTTTCTCTGCTGATTTATTCCTCTCTGGGTATTCCATTGCCATTTGTGATTTTCATGAAGGGAAGAATTCCGTCGAAGCTGACCCAGAGTGTGGCGCGGAGCAATTTTACCATCAACGCAACTCATCAGATGATATATCTGCACTAACAGGATTTTCAGATGATGATGATTCTAAAAATCCTAAGCAGGCAAGTGGAGGGGATGCTTTTGATCCTCAATGTCATTTTTGGTCCGCTGCAAGGCACGGACTTTACTGCGAGCCAATATTGTTAGTGCACATTGCAGACATAGTTTTTTCGGCGCAAAGTGTGAGGCATGACAACATGCATTCAGTGGAAAGTGTGTTTTCAGTGGGAGGGATCTCAATTCAGGCGACATTCGTCCCTTCGCAACATAATCTTTTCTCCCTGGGCCATATCCCAGGGACAAGTTCCCCTCTTACTTCACCTCTTCAAACTAGTGCAACCAGCGAATCCATTGGGATTTCAGGATGTTCTGATTTGAACAATTCAATTATCAGCGTAGGCCCAGCAGCCATTGCTGTTGATTGGGGCTCGATTGACAAAATACTGAAGTTTGCCTCGGTAAACAAGGACATTAGACCAAGCAGGGTAGTGACGCCATTAGAGTCTGAGGATCTCCTTGCTAGAGCCTTTTCAAATCCCGACAAGAAGACTTCTGCAAATAATACTTCCATAACACTGGATTTTGACCAGCTCTCTTTGACTGTTCCAGTTCACGACAATGTGACCGATGAAGAAAAGGAAACACAATTTCTTGTTATCACAGCATATCATTTGCACATCAAGACAGGCAATCTTTACGAAAAATTCTGTAAGGAGTCTGACAAAAATACCCCCCCAGCAACTGGAGATGACCTGCAATCCAATTTATGCTTGCTTCCTGATCAAGATTTGGTGAGTGTTTATTTGTCCCCATACGTCTATCTAGCAGCTCTGCTTCGAGCTAACATCCTTTTACCATTTGTGCAGCTCTTTATTCTGGACGGATTCGACACTGTGATAGTGACACAAAAAAATGACCTTGTGGCGAGCTCAAGAGCTGATATTCGATTACTGCGTTGCCCCGTACAAATAAGCTTTCAGTTACAGTACTCGTCTGGCTCAGGAGTTGGTTTCGTAGATCAGCCACCATATTGCCAGTTTTATGATGTGAGATCATCATCCATAGATGTACTAATATCCGAGCTTAGGTTGCGGGCACTGATGGGGATGGTGGAAACTATGTCCAACACAATTATCAAAGCTGGTGACACTCCTCCCGAAGCAAGGGAATTGTCGAAGCCATCCACCATGTCAGCCCTGACTGAATGTGTTTTGGCAGAAACGAAAGTATCCATCCAATCACTTGGCATCCACATCATACTTGACGACGACAAAGGACGTCCTGCGGACAATTCAGTTCAAGAGCAGGTGGAGGATATTATTGAATCCTTTATTTCTCAATTATCATGTTTGGACATCCGATTCCCCAGCCCGACTTCAATGAAATGCATGTCGAGATTGGCCATAGACCGATGCTGTGCTTTGGGTCTTTCAACAAATGAGTCAGCTAAAGTTATGGAGTTAGCCAAAGCTAACTTCGAGAAGGAAGCCAAGGCCTTATTTTATTCTTCTTCAAGACATGATCCAGTAGAGGCAAGGCGTCTTCGCCGTCGAGTGGTGAACCAAAGAAAATATGTTAGACATACCACCGAGACACGCCTTGATATGAATCCAGAAGCTTTGTCTTCCGCATTGGATCAGGTTGTGGGAAGGGCAACAATACTGACAATGGCAGAACTTGGCGATTTGATACAACCTGACTCCAACCATTCAGAACACGAGCTTGCTATTGATGCTGACTCGTTGATAGTATCAATGTCATTGTTATACTGCGGAAAAACGGCGAAGATCAATGCTAAATCTCTCTCAATTCGAAATGGAGAAGTCAGCTTGGTAAGGGTGCATGCTGGCAGTGATATTCAAGAAAGTCACCAGCTATCTTCCGAGGAGAACAAGTCCTCAGATGAAACTGATGAAGCGCTGACAATTTCTTTGCAAGAGCGCAGCACCAACTCAGAGAGTGGATATTGCCAAGACGTTTATTTTGAGGTAGGGTGTATTGAATCAAACTTTGCACCAGAAGAATACCTGGAAGCTATGACTAATTTACAACAACTCCACAAGGTCTTGTTCAAAATTTCAATGAAACCAGTTTTGGATGCTAAGTGTGGTCCTGAGGAAGATTCAATCAATCACCCTCAAAGACCCTGCAAAGATATCAACAACGATCAATCCACCGTAAATATCAATGGCATCATTTCCTCCTTCACTCTTACACTCACAGACAAGCTTCTTCCATTCATCGAGTGCCGATTTCAAGATGTAGCCATTGAAAAATCTATCGTTGGAAGCCATGCCGCAACGAAAACTTCTCTGCAGGCTGGCATAATCGAACTTGATTGTATATGCCAATCAACCCATCCAAACATAATTTCCACGTATCAGCCAAACAATGGAGATAACTTCACTGGCCATTCTGCAGTTTCCATCCAATTGACTGCGCAACCAGACCCTACATCAGGCCAAGCAATTCCAACAACTAAAATTGGCCTAGATGGAGTTAGAATCGTGCTGCTTCGGCAAATTCTCAATGACATTTTGCAGTACACATCATCTCCAAACTATGGTCTTGGACTTTTTTTAAGTCGTCTCGAATCAGAGAAGGGAGTCACCAACGACGACCCCCCTCGGCCCCCCTCCAAGCTCGAAGTGTTGATCAATAGCTCCTCGCTTATTCTCCCACGAGACAGCAAAAGTGTTGACATGGTGGGTGTGGAGGTAGATGAGGTCTTATTGTCCAGTGAGAGAGTCCCTGAATCGTGGTCTATTGATAGGTATTCATTTCCAGATAGTGCAGGAAAAGAAGGTCAACACTTTGCTTCCTCTTCTAGCTCAGATGAATTTTTTGATGCTTGCATGGAGACATCTCAGCTTCGAGCATCTAGTGGCTCACCTCAACCATTCAATCAGGCACCACCACAAATACCAAGGTTTGCTGTGCAAATACGGCAGGCTCATATATTCACAGCTCTCAATAAACGCCACTTTTCGTCTGAAAGGGTAAACATGCCAGAATTCAACGCTAATGTACAACACACAGGCCGATCAGAGCACAACAAACCACCATTCAAAGTGTGTGGAAAATTGAATAAACCTATGGCAGAGGATGTGAAATCGAGAGTATGGGAAAAAGTATCTGAAGAACCACTAAACCTGAGAATCATGGTGGATTATGCACCGATGCTTCGCTTATTGGTCGAAGAGTATGGTGACCACGGCTCTTGTGGAACTTCGTTTGATATGCGCATGTCACAATTCTATCTATTGATGTCTATTTGGTTTTCGAATATGAAAGAACTTCCTATCATCGTGAGTTCCTGTTTTGCCTTGATAACCGACATAGATGCCCTTTTGCCATACCTCATGCCCCATCCAGTTCCCTTATGAAATAGAGATGGTGGAAAAATTTTCCATTGACCCTGATTCTCCATTAGATTGGCCCGAGTATGGGACCAGCGAGTTTGTCAGGAGGCTAAAATGCGGTGGTATTGCTAAAACAACATTCGAAATGGCGCTATGCTTCAAGAAGCTTACCTGGCGATGTTCATATGACCACCCACGTTATTTTGCTAAGGCCTCTCCAAGTATGAAAATGATGGGATCAGGCACCAACAACTTCATTTCAATAACATTGGACCAAGTTCTTTGCCATATCCTGATGGACGAAGACACCACCCAAAAAATTGGATTAGGTGCTACTTCAATTGAGCTACAAGATCGCCGGCAGAGTGAGAAATCTTTCGTCCAGGGAGTCTGCATCAAGGACAATCACAGCCAGACATCGTTTGTAGATCTCAACTGGGGCCTGGATTGCGGCCGCCACACCTTGATTGATGGGCTGCCACTGCCCTTTCAGGTAACCGTATTCATGACACCTGATAGCCACTGCTTGATCAATTTAGGGTTGGATATGGCTGATGCAGCTCTTACTGACTTAACGCCAGTTTGGATCTTGCTGGATTACTTTGGACTCTACTTCAAAGAATTGGAATATGGGCACCCATCATTTGAGGCAGAACGAATGTATCACAGAAGCATGGGTGATACTGGACTGGAATCATTGAATGAGTGCGATGACAGCTGCCTTAGCATCGACTTCCGCCTGTGGATGATAAAGCCCCATGTGATTATCCCACCATCTTCCGAAAGCTCGGAAGACCTTTGTGTTATGATAGAGGCAGCAGGACTTTATTATCGTTATAAATCCTTTGGCTTCAATTTTTCGTCTCAAGATGTTGTGGCGAAAGATCTTGGAATTGGGGTACTGAGGGAGTATATGGAACCATCAATAAGTAGGGGGCTCCGGCAAGTTTCTGGTTCTCTCAGTAGCTGTGGAGTCAAGACGCTGGTTGATGGGTTATCTTTCAGTCTGCGATATGATTACAATGAGAGTACCAATTTCACCAGATTTGCTCTACGCGTGCCTTTAACCTTGCAACATTTCGATCGACGCTCAATGGAGGGCATCGAGTCTTCGAACATTGAGGCGCAACCTTTTTCTGTCCCACCTCCTGTAGTATGTAAGCCATTTGTTTCTCCATCACGAACTATGGGGCGTCACGAAACTAGCATTTACTTCAGCCACGAGTACATGAAACTTGCATTGGACCTCCTCACAGCCTTTGTTGGACCAAGCCAACAAGGTGATTCAGTCAACAATGAAGCACCTGAGATGGCTGGTAATTCTGATTTGCCACTTGAAAATAATAATCTTTTCAGTGTGACAGCATCATTAAGCGCAGTAAAGTGCGTGATATCTGACCCAGTCATGGGAATGCATCGCCCCATTCTCGCTGTTTGTTTGCCATCACTCTCAGTGACTGCATCGCAGCTTCAAGAGGTCCAGCAAGGTCCCATATCAAAGTTTGAGAAATTGACTGGGAGAAACACTTTCGATTTCAATGACACAAAAGACTTGCAAGCCAGCATGGAGGTAGGGTGTGAAATGCTTGGAGTATAATCTATATTGTTGTTCTTTTTGTTTTGTTAGAATCTCATTTCGTCATCATATATTATATTGCATGCTCGTTAGGGAACTATATTCATTGATTACTTCAAGTTGGGGTTGACAAGGAACTGGTAAGAGATGATGGCATAATGTGCTGCTGGTTTAATTGATATTCCACTGACGCAGAATGTACTGCTGGTGTTCAATTGATAATTCACTGACACAGGGAGCCATTTGTTGAGCCGGTAAGGGTTGATGGCTAATGTCACGCTGTTTCATTAGATAATTCACTGACACATACACCTCCTTTGCTTGCAGTTCAAATGTTTACTATTGTATGAGAAAAGTGTGTCTCGTGGCAAAGGTATGTTGAGCCTTGAAATAGTTGATCTTCTCGTTAGCTAGCTGTTGGCAAAATGTTTGTTTCGATCGCAGTTATTTTTCCACCTTTTTTCACCCTATTACAAAAAATCTCCTTCATATTCGAAAGGAATGACATTCAATAGCGACTGCCCGTTGCACCTGAATATCACGGGCGCTTTGATCGGTAAGTATCATCATTGTAATAATATCATTTGAACATGCTGACATTTCTCGGTGCAATGATTCAAATTCTGGAGTAAATGCGCCAAGTCTCACCCTCCATTTCACATTTCCACATTCACCATTTCACACAGAAACATTGGATGATGCAGCCAAAACCTTCGATCTTTTTAGGTCAGGAAGCACTAGCACAGCCACAGTACTGATTAAGCGGCACAACAGCTCTGACCCGGGGACTGTGAAAAGCATTGAAGCTGATGAACGGGGCCGTAATCTGACAGTTATCCACAGCTCTGCTGAAAAATTGGACGACAACGAAAGGGTTTCTTTCTCGCTAAAGAATACTACTGGTGAACGTATGAGGATTCATACACATTCTGCTCTTGAAACAGACCTTTCAAGCAGCCACACAACTATTGCTTACCTCGACCACTTGCATCTCATGCCTTTGAGCTTTCCTGCCACATCGACAGTAATAAAAAATCTCAAATCTTTCGAAGTTCCTTATAAAGGAGATCAGAACATTACATCACATTATTATCAAAAACGAAACAAAGCAGTGACCAGCCACGAAATTGATTTACAAGTACCAGGATTTCGATGGGTTCGTGATATATCATTTGACAAAACAGGAAAGCACTTTGTTGAACTTATTCCTCGATCACTGTCTGTCATGGCAAAAGTTGATGAAGATTGGCGGCTGAAAAATGCTCTCCACTTATTAAGTGAGATCAAATCAGTAAATGGCGGCCGGAGGCTTACTGTCACGAGTCCCTTTGAAGTTGTGAACAAGACGAATCATCCTATTTTCTTAGGTTTGTTTGTTTTTTCATCCATCTTCTTAATATGATTTGCTTTACCTTTGTAATGACCTCCTTGCTTCCCTTTGTTTTGTTTCTGTTCCAATATTTTAGCCATCAGTCCTGATCCTCGCCATTTCCCCCAAAATCCCTTCAATGATAATGTTGATTCAATAGGGGAGTCTGATCAAGAAAGCGGTCCTGAGGACAGCTTTGCCATTAGTAAGATCAATCCAGATGACGTGCACCAAATTTCCTATCTATTGCTAGATAGTGCTCTAAGATTGAATGGTAATCATCTTGGGTCGTTGTGGATTAGACCTGATCAAGCGATAGGGGAAGATTTCAAAGATGTCCCAGTGGCTCCTACATCAACCGTTGGCTATCCTTCTCGGCCTATACAACTCGCAAAAATTCTGCACGAATCCTCAGTCATATTCAGAGATTCTAATGGCAATCCAGCCATTGCAAATCAAGTTGCTAGTGGGGTTGAAGTTTCTTGTCCCATTTTCGATAACCGAAAAAATCGATCAAGCAAACCCTTCTGTTACGTTGTTGAAATCAAAAGGAGTCCCTTTGTCCGGGCGAATCGAGCTGAGACTATAACATCAGAGACTATAAGTGCAGGGGATGCGATTTCGCCACCACGAATGGGAAAAGGTTTGAAGACTGCCAAGAATATATTTTCAAAGAGCAATGCACCTGGGAAAGTAGAGATCCATGCACCAATAGCCTACTCTCTGGTCATACACCCTCCATTGATGATTGAAAATCTGTTACCTGAACCAGGAAGGTTTGAGCTCATGGATGCAAATACTAGAAACGTACTTTGGTGGGGACACCTTGAGGCAGGAGAAAGGATATCAGTATTTACAGTTGGTTTGGATGCACCTCTTTTACTCCTAGTCAATCTAGGCTTCTGCAGGACTGCTGTTGGGGAGGGAGCACTGATTCATCATGGTGGCGGGGACGGGATATTCAAAGCTGGATGGGGTGCAATTGGAGGTGCCATGAAGACCTCTAAAGATAGGGTCAAGCGAACTCTCTACACAATGGCTGAGTCGAAAGACAATCGAGGTGCTAAAAGGGTAGGCATGCTACAGACTGGAAACATGACGCAAAAAGATACCACAAAACGCAAAGTCGGACAGCTAGGATTCAGCACTGAGAATGAAATGATTGAAAGTTCCGGTGGCTGCGCACTAAAACGCAGCGATGGCTACGGAATGGAGGACATTGCAACAGACATTCTAGTCATCGATAGTCTTGGCCAGCGCCTTAGATTGCTTATTGATAATGTCCTTGGGAGTGGTGGTCAACGTCGTGTTTCGCTCTACTCACCCTTTTGGATTGTAAGTGTATCTATTGTTTCAATTGTGCCTCAGATTCACGTTGTGTCTGACGACAAACCCGTCTCCCATTGTCCAATCATCAGGTCAATACGACAGAGCACTCGTTGCGCTATAAACAAGAAAAGGCTTTATCTTTCGTTTCAGGCACTGTGATGAGCCCAGAAAAGGATGGGTCAAAGCCTGTAGATGGGTCATATCGATGCGATATTGAGGGAAACGATGGCCTAGTTTCGGAGTCAAACTCTCACCTGGAAAACATCAACACAATTTTCTCTGGAAGACCGGGTGCCATATCCCAACTCCGAGAGTTGGCCGAGTTGGAAGGCATCAACGCTGTAAGGCCAGCATTATTGGCTGCCTTGATCAGTGAAGAGCTGCCTCTGCATGTCATCTCAAATATAGCGTTCATGTTCAACTTTCATGATATTCTATCCCTTTCCGGGGGCTCTCCTAAGCTGTGTATCCAGCTAGCTGACACAACAAGTGATAATTCTCGATACACATCAGCTTGGTCATCTGGATTTGGTCTCGAGTCTGTTGGGGTCACACAAATTGTTGGGTAAGTAGAATGTACCGTGATTCACCTTTACAAGTTCAAACCATCACTAAGGACAGGGATGTTGCTTCTCATCACATATAGCATGCAATGCAAGGATGGCAGAGGGCTTGAAGTTTCAGTGTCAATCAGTATTGCTCCAGGTCGTCTTTCCAACTATACGAAGATTGTCCGCATTTGCCCAAGGTATATTGTTGTAAATCAACTGCCTTGCCCAATTGTAAGTTTGCATTTTTTAAGGTTACCCCTGACCACATTGTCAATATGATGTAAATCAAATCTGACTGGAACAATAATAAACTCCTACCTTCAGCGCCTCTGGCAAGACAATTCCATGCTGCATCCTAATCTGGCTGTAGAAAATTCATCTAAAGAGTCGAATGAATCACAAAAGTGGATGTTCACAGACGGTCAAATTATACCAGAAGGTGTCATAAATAATCAATATGAACTGCTCTTTGGATCGCCTACGATGGTAGATAGCTACAACGAGGGCGGGATGAATGCTCAAACAACCGCTCATCATGATGCGTGCTACATTGCAACTGTTCTCCCCTCCACTCTCGTTGCATTCCATCTGCCGGACACACGGGGGGACCGTTTGCTTCGAGTTGATTTTGGGCCGTCGTTTTATCTATCACCTAGCTTTGCAGCAGATATTCCTGGCGAGTACGTCTTGGCAATGGAGAGAGCGAGGGACCTTCGGATGCTCCCGCATGTAACCTCCCGAGGAGCGCCAGTGTACACTGTATCTTTCCCCCCAACCAATAGTCATTGGAGTGGTGAGCTCGGCGTGTGGTTTGAAACAGGTTACGAAGGGCGCTCGCTGATTGTAAAGGGAATAAAAGAGGGCACATACGCAAGCTACTTCACGGACATTATCGTTGGCGATGAATTGATAATGATAGACGCCAGATCCGTAGAGCAACTCTCATTCGACGAGGCTATGAAGCTTTTGAAAGGTAGGTACTGTGCAATGGCATTGATGTTTGCCTGCCTTTTTGTTTACAACAGATCATAACACTTCTCACGTGAATGAACTTTTTGCTATGTAGTTCGTCTTTCTGAGGCGAAAGAATCTGCAGAGACGAGAGCAAACCAGTCACCGAGCCGGCCTTTACAGTTAATGAGGAGCAAGTCGAAATATCGTATCCACAGGAATTCTTCCAATGATATTAGTGCAGCCACGCAAAACGATAACATTGTGACTCTAACATTCCTCACCCTTGAGGAGCGGTTACGGTGTTTGCGTCACGCTGCGGCGTCAAAAAATGCAAACAGGCTATCACATGCTCAAGGCATTGTCACGCCCATCTTGAAAAGCAAAGAGATGCTACAGGATATTGATCACTCTGACTCTTCTTCAGAGCAGGGCTGCCCTTCAAAAGAGTTGTTGGTTGATATGAAGTTTCTTTTTCAGTCAGTCTTCATCTTCTTACGAGCACCCAATCCGGCCGATCCACCCCATAGAGTGATTAATAGATCCCTACATTGGCGGGTAAGCATTTGTTGTGTTCATGTTTGTATTTAGAATATCCACACCTTTAACTGATGTATACATTCATTCATGTCAAAGATTTATTACCGTCAAAGAGCGTGCGATTCTCATCCGTGGAAATGCTTGTCTCCTGGCGAGTCCGCATCCTATACATGGGAAGAACCGATGAAGGCAAAGAAGCTGTCAGTGCGTGTTGGCGTGGGAGAGTGGATTGAGGGTGAGTCGAGGATGAGCAGACTGAGCAAGCAGAATAGTACTGTGTCTACTGAAGGAAGAGCTAGGAAAAACCGCAAGCCACTTTTTTCTTTTCACTTCATTGAGAATGAAGAACAAGGTCATTTTGGCGCAACCAAAACAATCAAGTTGGAGGAAATCGGTTACATGGATAATCTTCCTTGTCCAGCTAGGGGTGACCATATTCATGGCCCTCCTAGCAACACCAAGGAAAGCTCTCTTCTCTGCCAGGTTGACACAGAAGGAGCAACAAGGGTGCTTATTGTGTCTGATGAAGTGATTTCTAATGAAGTGACTGGAGCACGAGTGAATGATGGAACCTTGATACATTGTAATCTTGTGAATATCAGAAAAGAAATATCAGATGAAGAGACAAGGCAAGCAAAAATCAATATACTGAACATAGCAATGTCACCAACAAAGATTGACCCAGTAAACAATCCGAGGGATGGAACTGAAGATCTTAGTGGTGATGTTCCGCCGGCCCCCCTCTATTCTATTGATGAAACACTGAGCAATACACTTCGCAGTCTGGAAGATTCGGATACAATTGAGTATGAGTTGCAAGATCTTTTGGACTACGATGAAGGGCTTTTCATCACAAAACGCCATCAAGTGGTTGTTGAAGTATTGGAAGCAACTGGTTTAAGGTCTTCAGATTTGAATGGACTTTCCAATCCGTACGTCAAAGTTGGGCTAAATTCTTCAAATAAGAAGAGGCGCACCAACTCTTTCAGAAGGAAAGCATCGAGAAACACTTATTTTGTTGAAAAATCACTGTCCCCACAGTGGTGCTATCAGTCATTTGTTTTTGATGTGCCTGTAAAAGCAATTTCTGACCCAAGAGAGACTCGTCGTTATTCAATACAATGTGTCATAAAAAGTACGGAAAAGCTGGGGAAAGACAAATTTCTCGGACAAGGTAAGACAACGAATGAAAGCAATGTGAATATTATCTTGGACTAGTTTCTCACCATGTATCTATCGACCATATAATATACATCCCTGCCATCGAAAAGCTCATGTTCACCTGCGGAATTTGAAGGATCAGAGAGAGCATATTGGATGGTATCCATTAATGGGCAAACTTGGCCAAAGTGGAGGAAAGGACCCACTGGACAGTGAGTGATATTAAATGTTTGTCCCCCTGCTGTGCCCTGTCTTGTTGCTCACACTCATTGCTATTATAGGAATCTGTGGCTCCATCCGATTACGAGTTCAATGGGTGTATGACACTCCTGGGTTGCTGGAGTACTGCCTCTTGTGTTCAGATCGCCGTTTAGAAACTCTGCGTAAAAGCAAAGATGGCATGAGGCGTCAGTTAAAGTCAATGCAAGAGGCTGCAAAGCAAGAGAAGGAGCAAGGAGAAACGGTTTCCATCGCAAGAGTACCTGCCTTGGCTGCAATTGCAATGTACAAGAGAAAGAGGGGAGTATCTCTTGAACCTGATTTGGAAAGCAACACAATAGAAAATGAGGAGAGAGGTAGTCAGTCATCTAAATCAACGAAGAAGAGTGTTCTCGCGACAGAAAGCAAATTGAGCAAGGTTATCAACGCTGCACGGTTAATTGGGGCCACAGCTAAGAAAATACCATCGAAAGTGGGAACCGAAAAGAGGCAAGCATTTACTAGCTTCTTAGACAGCATGCTGGATTTTGACATTGAAGACTATGGATCATCTTCTTCTGATGACGATTGCATGTTTGATGACTCGTTAGTCTCGGGAGAACTGCTTGTTGACAATGCCAAACCTGCATCCTCAAATCTTCCACACACCGTGTCGAGAAATGGTGAAAGTACAAGCGATGGAGACGACTCAAAACCGAGCGCCTTGTTTTCTAGCCACGATGGGGTTCCTAGACAGAGGAGCCCTCCCTCTCGCTCTCAGATGTCAAATGCTCGCTTTATGTGTCTACGATGGCAAAGCTGGGAACATCACACCAACAATGACCTAGCAGTGCCCACTCCTCCGTTCTATCAATCATGGAATACATCGCGCGTCTTCCTCAATAGTATGAGTAATTCAGTGAAACCTCAGCACTCAAAGGTTGACTCACCTATGGAAGAGATGCAAGGATATGAAGCAAAAATGGTCGAGTTTCTGAAACTGCCCCCTGAAGTACCCCAACTCACCGTGGAGAGAGAAAACAATCATGTGCGCAAACTAATGCGTTCAAGGGCCTCGTTTTCAAAGGCTGCGAGGCGTTCTCTGGGCAGTGTGCTGAACCAAGGCGGAGGCAAGTTCTCTCACTGAACAGCTGCTATGTAGTTTGTTCCTTACCATTGAATTTTCGGAATTGTCTCTCATCACTGCCACTTCCTTCATTTTCTCCTTAATATCCAGTGCTCACGATTCGACCAATAACAGCATTGAATCTCCCCGAGACTTACACAGGAATGTTTGTCAAACTGCGGTGAGTAGTTTGTTACCTGTTTTGGCACTTTGAAGAGGATCTCTGCTCAACGTACATTTGCTTGTGACTTAACATCCGCACCAGATACGGCACTAGGATATGCTTGAGTGAAACAGTTGATAGCAAAGTCGCACCTGTCTGGACTAATGAAGACTTTCATTTAGCACATGCCAACCATGCGTTCAGCAAGAACAGAAGTAGGCGAACTGTAGTTTTAGGACAAGAGAGTTCTTCTGATAATGCCATCAATGACTTTAATGACATTGCGGAAATGTTCAATCCTACCAGAGCATCGGGTAGCCGAGAGAATGATTTGAACATTCAAGTACAACCATTTGAAACAAGTAAGTCTTTGCGGCTCACTGTGATTGGAGAGCGAGCAAACGTTCAGTCGAAAGTCGAAATCGGAGTCCTCGACATAGCTCTTGGCCCAGCGTTGGAATGTTGCGCACAGAGCATGGAAGACTTCGAAGAAGACAGAAACATGCTGAACTCAAAAGGCTTGCCACCAGCATATGTCAGGTGGTTTCCGCTGAACAGCCCTTCTGAGGCGATTCCCATTGAGGGTGACATGGGGAAAAGTATTCGCCCGCTCGAGTCTGAGAAACTTAACGACAACGAGTTTGCTGAATACTTTGCTCCCTGTATCAAGTTGGCATTGTAAGTTTTTTCCCTTTTCGTGGGAGTCTTTCATTATTATACTTGACCGGCTCTAACCAACACATTTTTGACACAGGTTGTTTCGACCAAATTCAGATGAGACTGAGAGTGATGTTGCTAATGCATATTCCGCTAGCACATCTAGCACTGACCAGTACATGTATGCAAGACTAGACCGAATTTCCGCAGCTCTGATTGATTCCTCTCGTATCATGGAGCTTCTTTCCTTTTCATCGCGGGATGCCGACTTAAGAGTTTCTATTACTACTGCAAAGACACGTCTGGCTGTCGCGGTAGGGAACATCCAGGTAGATCAGCAAAGTTTGGGGATGAGCACGAAAGTCCCAGTTATCCTTGCACCGACACCTGCCAAAAGTCCTCAGCCCACGGTCCAGTTTCTCATGTGGAAGGACAACATTCGATCAAAGCCTGACATGGACTCGTACGAGTATGTGGCTATTCAGGCAAGTCCAGTGATCGCAGTGGGTGAATTCTCTTCCATACCAGTGATCATTTTTACTTACATCCTTCTTTTGCTTCTTGCATCCAGGTACAAGAGATGGATCTTAAGGCAAGTCCAGTTCCCACTGTGGGTGAATTCTCTTCTATATCAGTGATCATTTTTACTCACATTCTTCTCTTGCTTCTTGGATCTCAAGATTGAGGAGTCATGGTTATATGATGTCTGGGAGTTTTATCTGGATGTAGTGAAAAAACGAGAAGAGAGGGCCAATCTATGGCAACAAGGCAAAAAAGTCAGCCTTGCATCAGCTACATCATTTGAGGGTGAATCAATTCTGTCGTCGATCAACAAGGCTAGTTTATTTTTGAAAGAGGACAAGAAATCGAAAAAGAAGAAAATTTATGTTCGGCTACTAATTCTTGGCTCGTATAGGGCCAATTTTAGCTACTTCAAGAGCCCTAAAGGTAGCTGGGCCAGTTCGGATTCATCTGAGGAAGCTCTTATTGATGTCGACCGCCTAGAGTTGTTTCCATCTCCCACTCCTATGTCAAATGGGCAGCAGAGCGCAGCTGCAGACGATGCCTACCGGAAATGGTCTGAAAACATGACTGATAATGTTGATGAAAGGTCACATCATGCCAACATTAACATAATCTCAGCTGTGTTCCCGTCGATTTCCGAGGCTCCCATCCGCTCCGAGGAAAAAAATCATTGAGCACGTTTACGAATCAGATGGCGATATCTGGCGATCATTGAAATCCTTTTACAGCTCAGAGGCCCTGAGGCAGATATACAAGATCGCAGGGTCACTAGATTTTGTTGGAAATCACAACCATGGTACTGACATCGTTTCGAACTGGTCTTCGAGACTTCTTCATGCAACCGTCTCGTGAATTGAAACATATCACGAAAAACCCATCTCGAGTCGGAGTGGGAGTATTAAAGGGAACCCTATCTCTTGTATCGAATAGTGCTAGCGGCATCTTTGGGTTCGCCTCGAACTTGGGGGCAACAGTTGGTCATACTGCCACGATGTTGACATTGGACGAACATTTCCAACGCCTTCACTCTGAGCAAAAGGCATCGCAGCAAAGGTATTATGATCGGTGGAAGAAAAAAGGTTTCGGACACGTAACACTGATGATATCTAGACCAGTCCATGATATTGTCTTCGGTGTGCTATCAGCAGCGACTGGTGTGCTGACTGAGCCGTATAGAGGCGCTAAAAAGAACGGTCTTGTCGGATTTGCGAAAGGCACAGCCATTGGCGTGATTGGAGTTGTTGTCAAGCCTATTGTTGGTGTAGCAGATGCATTCAGTCACGTGATGGAATCTATACACGACATTGCCAAGAGTGTGAATCTACTGGAGGTGAAGTTCAAGCCCATCGAAAGGTACCGGTTGCCATATGTTTTTGGTTCAAATCGGATGTTGCTCCCTTTCAACCAAGTTGACTCGAGGAGCGCTCAACTGTTGTTGGCACACCCACTCGACAAGAAGACAAAGAAAGGGGATGAACTCCTACTAGCCGCGGAGGCGCTTCATGTGGGAAATGGTCTCGAGCATTATATTGTCATAACTACAATGAGAGCTGTCTTATTCAGATTGAAGGTCGTCGATGGCCAGGGCTTCATTACAGTGAACATTGTTTGGCAAGTTCGTTTTGAGAAGGGGGCTAGAGTCTCGTCCAGCTTGGGAAATAGAGGTCATAATGGATCCATTCTTTACATCTCAAGATACAGTTCTCAGAAACAAGGAGACTCAAAGGAAGCAGATGGATTTACCTCAAATACAATCCCAGAAGAATCTCCACATGTTAAGAATGAACAAGATCGACATGGTGACTACTTCTTCCCAGAAGGTGAAGGGAAATGTCCTAATGCAGACACACCAAAAAGTTTTTATCCTTTGGGGGCGTCCACCGCAGCATTTAGATTGCGGACAGCATGGCCTTTTGCTGCTGGCGATGGTGGCGAAGTAACAAGATTTGCCATCGAAGGAGAATTCAAACAACGCTTACAATTATCCAGGATCCATAATGCAATTTGTTGCTTCTCGGGTGATTTTGAATCAATAATATATGAAGGAAACCACAATGATAGAGGCGAAGGGACAACAACATTTGGGCCCTTGATTTTTGAGCATCCAGAGGAAGGACTAGAATGTCTGGAAGAGAATGTTGGGGACGATCTTAGCAGCCTATATTCGTCTCTTGAGCACACCCCGTGGAAATGCAATGGGCTGAAGACATCACTTTTCTCGGATGCAATGAACAATTCGATCCTTTCTGGTGGCCCGTCGTGGCTAGTAGAAACTCGAGCACGTGGCATGTTTGCCCCACCACCACCTCCCCCACTGCCCTCCAATGTTGATCCAATCCGTGACCCACTGGTGTCTGAGATCATATCTGAGCTGGAACATGGCCAGCGATCATCTGAGAGCGCTTCTCAAGAAATCTATGCTCATGCTCACTCTCTTAGGTTTCAGAAGATACGGCAAGGGCTGGCAGAAAATGAGCATTTCCTTCGTCGTTCACAGTTTGGTGTTGTTCAAAACACTGTCACCATGGAAGAATATCCAAATAGTGTTGGATCTAGCAAGTCTGTTGGTGCTGAAAACCTTTCAGCACACCATGAGCAGGACAGTTTTGAAAACGAAAGCCAATCCATAGAAACCTACGGTAGTTCTCCCTTGATAGAAGATTCAAATGATTCGGGGTTTCTGCCGCATACACCAATTCATTACCCAAGTGGCTTTTTATTGGAGAATACACTTCAAGAGAATCTTCCTATGATTGACGAATCACTACCTGCAAATGCTCAGCCTGCAATAGAGATTCTATCTTCAGATGGCACACCCAACGAACAAAGGGCAAGCCCCAGTTTAGATGAGAGATTACAGCGAGTTGAAACATTATTGGAATGTCTAGTGGGATGCGATTCATCCGCATCTAGCATATCACATATCGCTAGGTTTCACATGGCACCAACTCAAATATCTCAAGTTGACAATCTTAGTGCTGTTTCTAGTTTCAATCATATGAATGCATCAACTCCATCACACCAATCTCATGGGGGGCAGGTTGAAGTGGAAGTTCTACTGAAAGAGATTGATGACCTAAAAAGGCAACTTGCAGCCAGAAATTCAAATGCATCAACAGATTCTAGTACCGAATTGCACACTGAAACCCTACCAGATATTGAGGCCAAACCAAGGAAGAAGATCAAAGGCCACATCAAGAAAATTTTCAAGGGAAAGCAACCAAAATGAGGCCAACAACTTGCTCCCCCCCCCCAAACAACAACTCCACTGAGAAGATGTGCACTGACTTGTTCATAATTAATCTGTACACTGTAAAAAATGTTCATTTGGCCAAGTTAGCTCTTATGGCCTACTTAACCCAGGTGTGGATGAGCATATCAATCATCTTTTTTGATCTGTCGTGACTCTTAAACATCTACCTAAGGTTTAGGTTTAGATTTAGGTTGAGCCTTTATTCCAGTCATCAACCGTTGGCACCATGACTAGCTATGACAGCTCGGACCAGATTTTAGGGGGCAAGCCCCCAATCTTGTTTCTTCCTGAGGAAAGAGAGGAATTCCTTCATTAACCCTTCATTAACCTTAAGTGCTAGTGGAAGGTTAACCTGCGCTGCATGCTGCTGTGACTAACTATGTTACACTCTACCTCTACAGAGCCTTATTGATTCAATCATTGTTGTCTAAGGTCTAAGGAACTGATTTGATGCTTAAAAAATCAAACGTATATCCTCTGCCTGGCCTGCTAAGCA
>JALLAU010000120.1:0-20817 GCA_036939495.1 Thalassiosira hispida | reverse complement strand
CTTAGATTACTAACTGTTAGCAAGAAAATCTGGAAAATGCTTCATGTTAGTTGGAGTGTTAGGAATTTAGGCTGCTACTGTCACTATTGCTTGCATTTCGTTAGCAGTGCATGAGTTCCTGAGTGATTCTAGCACATAATCAAATGGGTTGCATGTGAGAGAGGGCTGTGAGAGTGTTATTGCATGGATTTTTTTCTCATGAGTTGCTAAGTGCTCTACTGTTACATTAGAATTTGGGTTGCAGGTGAGAGAGTTGCATGCGAGTGTCTTCACATCCTCCGCAATACCCCTAATGAGTCTCCAACAGCAGTGTGGTGTTACAATTACAACGGGTGGCCTTGTTTCCGCCATACCATACCACTAGAAGCCCACCAGGGTGGGGTATTCTCAGATTTGTCTTGAGACAAAAGAAAACCTACTACTCCAGTTGCTGAGAGCTTCTAGCGCATACTAATCACAATGGTTACAGGCTAGAGAGAACACTGGAAGTGTTGCCATTACTGAGTATTCCCTGCCCGGAGGGTTGACGGTGGTTGCCTTATGGGCGGTTGTGCTTCCGCCGTCACCTACTATTCAAAGCCATCAGGGGGGGGCTCAGATTTTACTTGACGACCTAAAAAATGACTAGTATGAGTTGCTGAGTGCGTTTGACGCATAATGTCATGGGCTGCACACCATTCAACATGTACAAGGGATACTTTGGATTAGGCCCTTGCCAAGAGAAATAACGATTGTCAAAATTGCTGGGCTCTTTAGGAGCACAATGACATGGGCTGTTATTGACAGTGTGACATGCGAGTTTTGCCTACTAGTAATCGCCCTGCACCTACCGAGTCTCCAACAACCATGTGTCACAGTAGGTGGCCTTGCTTCCATCTCGGCTCACCATCCAAATCCTCTGGAGCATATTTGCATGGGCTGCCGATGATGTCGGGTCATGAGAGCAGTTCCAAGTCATTGCCATGCCCCCACGAAGTATCCAATTGCTGTGTGCCACAATGGGTTGGATTGCTCACATGCACATGCCAACAAACTGCTCAAACTCAAAGCCCACAAGCACAAGGGTGGCAGCCTGCGAGCAGACCTCAGATGTTGGTCTTGGGGCAAAACGACCATTGCTTGCCTTGATTGCTGACGTGGACAGGGGGTCTTTTGCCTGTTGCCACGCTACTACTCAGCATTGAATTCTTACTTTCTCCAGCAAGATTTTACTATTTCTTCTTGTAACAGACAGTTACTTTAACGCCCTGAATGTCATTCAGAGGCTGAATCAGGACCACCCATGATTGTGTCTGCGTAGGATTGGAGTCTTTTTGACAGCATCCCGGCAGTTTGAGACTTGAGACCCGCTGACCAACTTGGTATAGGTGGGGCCAGGATGTGACAGCATTCAAATGGCAATCTGAGTCCCATGGACTATGATGTACCATATGAATGATGGAAGATCTTCTCACAACTTATTTGACTCTACCTAATCACAAACTTTTGTTGCCTCATACAGTTGATCATCATGTTCTGCTCAATGGACCCTCTTGTAAAACAGTGTACAACTTTTTGGTGTTTCAATGTGATACCATTATTGTAGAGTTGGGCAGTGTTTCCTTTGCAAGGTATGAAGATTGATGATATCATAACTGGTCAATTACTAAATTGCACATATTTATGATTGAAATTGTCATCCAACAAAATCTTCAATACCTGGTATTGTAGATACGTAAATATTTTTTGCCGTTGATATATAATACCACACCACATAGTTTATTCTCCCCGATTATTAACTGTGGTCATAATATGCCACTCATGACGTATGTGCCAATCTTCTCTCAATATTGCTCATCAAACGCCAAGAGATGTCTCACGGCTGATATGTTGGGCCATTGCCCAATAACACACCGCAACAAAGTTTCATACAATACATGGTGTTTTGAGGTTGGCCATTTTTCTATCCCCCCTCCCCCTATTACGGAGAAGAATGTTTCGAATCTAGCATGTGAACTAGAGACCTTAACTTGGAAGATAATATGCCAATATCAATCAATCTTTTGTTTCGCCATCCAAAAGCAAAAGGAACTTCCATGTGTAGTGCCAGATATCTTGTGTATCTCGCAAAAAGACATGATAAATCATTTTGCTGCCCCCACTTCCTTCTCCGCCTCTACCTTCGCCACAGTCGCCGCTTTGACCTTATCACAACACGCTTGCCAGTCATCAATCACAGCCTGGCACAAATGCTCCTTGTGATCCCGTTTGGCCAAACACCATTGGATGGCACATGCCTGCTTGGCACATAATCTTTGTTCGGGAGGGGCATCGTCATTTTGGGCTTGACGTCGTCCCTTGCCAGTGTAGACGAAGACCATGCTATTATTGTTGTGTCGCGTGCAGAGTGATGAGTAGTTGTTGTAGTTGTATGACCCTCTCTTAATTTTTGTTGCTGGAGAACAATGACAATGTAATGAACAAGGAGCAATGGGCCAACGGAACCGACTGAGCTAGTGAACGGGGAGATGGGCCAGGACGGCGCGACAGAACGATTGAGCGCAAATTACAATGCAATATGGGTGCTGCCGATAAAGCAACGATGGTACAATATTGAATATTGAGTGGTTGGCTAGCTGTGATTGTTATGACAGGTTATGACCTTGGTCCTACTGCTACTGCACTGCTACAATACGATACTGATATTGTACTCTGTTTGGGCGTCGTCATCGAGCGTTGGATGAATTTGAGGCTGAAAGAATTTCTGTGTCCGGGACTCCTCTACGTAGTTCCCACGCTGACTGTGGTATGTCATCTCTCACAAAGGGTTCCTTTTCCCTTTTGCGACACTCCGTTTAAGTTTAAGCAAGGGTCACTCTGATCTCCTCATCCACAAAAAATTGCCGAGACGACAAAAGACAACGAGGACGGAGGACGACCATGGCAATGGCATGGACGATAGAGCTGGGTCAATAACCTTTCACTAGATTTACACACAGCTGGCAACCCTTCGCCACTATCCCGACTTTAATAGGGAGGCGAGGTGCACGTGATATGAGCGGCTGAAGCGGACTCTTGCAATTTTAGAGTTGTGTGTTGTAACGTCCTTTGAAGAGGATAGGAAGTAACATGGCGGATGTAGTCGAATTGCCCGCCGAGGGCATATGCAAACTGACAGATGAAGGCGAGATGAATGGCGCTGAAGTTGTTGGGGAAACAGCAGCTGGTGAGGCCAACAAAGACATGAATGAGGCTGCAAATGGAAGTGCAGGTGAAACGATAGAGCGAGGAGAGAGCAAAGAGGCCCCGAGAATAGTGGAAGAGGGGGGAAATGAACATAAAATGGAGGCCGACGAGAATGACATTCCCCCCACACCATACGATCTTGAACTTGATAGATCTCCCTCGGCCTCGTCAGCGCTCGCGGACACAATTTCCCCAAGCAGACGAAATAAAAAGCAGTTGGAAAAAATGCAACGTCGAGTCCCCGGTTCCTTGGATCTAGATTATATCACACCCCAAATAATAGGCATGGCTCCCCCTAAGGCAAATTTCAGGAGTATCGAAGAAGCTGGAGGTCCACAAGATCCTGTACAAAAATCCCTCAATAGACAAAAGAAAGAAAAGAAATCCAAGGGGATTGATCCCGGAGAATTATCCACCTTTTTAGAACGAAGACATCCTAGGAGATATCTATTGTTTAATGTATCAGATGATGATGCAGATGATCGATCTTTGTTACTTTTGGGAAGACAAGTGGTCCATTTGCCATGGGGATCGCCACGTATTCCCCATCCACACGATAATCATGTCAACAACAATAATGGTACATGTGAAGGGCAACTGTCTCCTCAAAGAGGAACCCCCGGTGCGGACAGTCCCTTTTTCGCAGCTACAGCCGGCGCTGGTGGATCAGGAGGTAGCAAATCCTCCTCTTCGGGGACACCGGCCGTTTCACGTGTCATGGACATTTGTTATGCACTACATGCCTATTTGTCAATCCCTCCACAAGAGCTGCCGCAGGATAGTACGGGAGGGAGACAAACTTCTAGGAAGCAACGTAGGGGGGGTAAACATGCGGCTTCTTTGCCTAGCACTGTGGCATGTATATATTGTGGCAATGGAAAGACTCGTACTGGTGTGATTGTGGCGTGTTATCTCCGTTTTTGCAATGAGGTATCAAATTCTCTGAGTGGATTCGAGATATTTTGTGAACGACGAGGGATCATGTCCTCATCATCCAATAATGCGGGCGATAAGGATATATCAAGTCACATCCCACCAAGCCTACGTCAATTCTTTAGCAACTTTGATGAAGTGGTACATCAACGACAATATCCCCATCCCGAACCGTTAATGTTGCAATCGATACAACTTCAGGGAGTTCCGGTAGATGATATGCCATGTGTGGATATTTGGGAACATGGGGATGTACTGAGACGTCAAATATATTCGTCACATGATGATACTTCATTGAATGAATGGGAAGATGAAGAGGGGAGTTACAGAATTGGTCAATTGTTAAACCAGGACTTTACGTTGGTATGTCGATTCGGGGGTGAATTCGCCACAGATCATGATGATCCTTCCAAGGTCCTTTTTAGATATGTCAATTGTCCAAACTTTTTGAAGGAAGGAATGTTGGAGCTGGGTATGGCAGACGTGGACATGATGCGAAGATATGCCGATTCTTTTGACGATGAAGATTTTTTACTGACGTTGATATTTGAGAGTGTGGACGAGGATGATTATGGGATGAGTCCGAAGCGAAAACGAGCATTGAGCTTTCCGAATGAAGGGTTGTTGGATGGGGGTACAAAGTTTAATGGTCGGATACATGGGGAAAATGATGTTATTCTTCAGGGATGGAGAGTTCTATCCGATTCTCATTTGTCACACCTCTTGCCCAACTGTGAAGATGAGCTCAATCTGAACGACTCTTCATTGTTCAAGCTCTTGAGTCTAGGTGATCACCAAATAGATTTTCGCTTCATTGCAATGCAATTCACGAATGGAGATGCGGAGTTGGCCAAGGCAGAATTAATGGCTGGCCTCTTCAAAAGTCTTTTCAATAGTGCTGTTATTCAACAACCCATGTTGGATGAACTCGCTGATATACAACAACCCTTGTTGGAGGAACTGCCCCGCTACTCTGAAGCGGGGGAGAGTGTTATTACAGTGAGCTCTGCGGGAAGTGATGATGCTATGCAGACTTCAACTTTTGAAGATCAGGCATTGCAGCTGAGTATACCCCATCAGCTCGAGAAACGACCGCACGGCGACGAAGAACCTGAATCTCCATTAGCAACTGTAAATAGTGTGGAATTAGGGGATGAATTGATGGTAGCCAAACCGATCGATGAGCTAGAACAAACACCTCAAGAGGAGAAGCAAATCGAATATCTCCCTGATCAAATTGAGGAGGGTGCGATGGAGAGTATGTCATCAGCCAAACCAATGAACGAAGATCATGAAACCCAAGAGGGTACACTGGCAGAATCTGCCGAACCTGAGCCAACCAAGGGGCTTGTGGAGGCGTCTGAAGTTAAATCCAGCGAACTTTCTGACAAAATTCAAGATGAAGCTCAAATAGAATCTGTCCCATCTGAGCAATCCGAGGGGGTTAGGGAGACCTCTGACGTTGAAAATGAAAGTAGAGCCAAACATGAGGTCATCGAGAAGAGTTTGCTATTGGTGGATGATTCTGCAGAGGCCAAACCAACAAACAAAGATCATGAAACCCACGAGGTTATAGAATCTGTCCAATCTGAGTCAATCGAGGTGGCAGCAGGGACCTCGGAAGTTAAAGCAAAGGATCTTGCTGATATGACTCAAGATAAAGCTCCCATAGAATCTGTCCCATCTGAGCAATCTGAGGGGGTTAGGGGGCCCTCTGACGTTGAAAATGAAAACAGAGCCGAACATGTGGTCACCGAGAAGAGTTTGCCATTGGGGGATGATTCTTCAGAGGCCAAACCAGCTGACGAACGTGGTCACAAAACTGAAGACGATAAGCCAATAAAAGAGGAGCAAACTGAGGGGTTCCCGGCGACCTCTGTAGTTGAAACCGACAAACTTTCTGACAAAACTCAATATGAAGTGCCTATAGAATCTGTCCAAACAGAGCAATCTGAGGTAGTGAGGGAGACTTCTAAAGTTGAGGAAGGCAAGTCCAGCAACGTTGATAGTAGAGCCGACGAGGAAGTCATCGAGGACAGTGTGCCATTGGATCTAGACGATGACTCTGCAAAAGCCAAACCAGCCACCGAACTTCATAATGAAACTCGAGGCAGACAAACTCGAGGAGAACTTGTCCCATCTGATCAACCTAGAGAAGAAGCGACGGTCACCTCTGGGGTTAAAAATGACGATGACGAGTCCAAGAAGATTGGAAGTAGGAGTAAAAAGGCATCGACAGGTGATTTTGATTCCATAGACAGCCCTCCCAAGCTTGGCACCCAAGAGGGCATTTCAACCACGAATACTCCTTTTGCAGATCAGTCGCGTTCGTCGCTTCTGGATGCAATAAAAATGCGAGGTCTCAAAAAATCAATAGTCTCCATGGGTGGTAATGACTATAGATCCTCTCTCCTCATGGAGATAAGAAACATTGGGCACAGGGACGAACACAATGACTCTTCGACTGAGGAAGCTGTACATTTATCTCCTTCGCGTCGTGTGGAAGATGGCGCCACTCCGGCAGTCAACAACAGTGAAAATGTTGATCCCTCTGATATTAGTTTGCCAGAAATGCCGATGTTACCCATGGACATAGATTTTGACAATATTGAAGAAAGTGTTCGTAGCACTCCTTTGTCTGATGGAGCAGTGCTAATGGTAGGGTTTGATCAAAGTATGTCAACCGGGAATGACTACGAAAATGATAGCACAGCCGGGGACCAGAGCGTATCAACTACTACTGGAAACTGCTCGGAAGCAGTCGACGAAAATGGAATAAATCCTGTTCAATTAGCAGATAAAAGTATCGACGGAACAAATGAAGCCGTTAATGAAAGTGAAACAAGCAGGCTGGAAACAATTGATAGCGAGACTCAAATATCCCCTATAAATGAGGACGGGTCGGATATGTCAAGTAACTTAGCTCCTGGTACAGTAGTGGAAAAGAACATTGGCGATTATAGAGATGACACAGCCATAGACGGAGAGAGAGTAGAAAAGCCCATTAGCGAAGAAGTGACAGACTCACAAGACAATGGTGACAGGGACGACGTGGGAGATGATGCTCAGGTAGATGGTGATAGCGACAGTGTTTATCCTCACACTCCGGTTGCACAGCCACTTGATACAGCAACAATAAACGCTGCTGGCGAAGGAGGCGAAGTAACGAACATTGCAGCAATAGCTGCAGCCGCCGCCCTGAATAGAATGGCACCAGCAGACAACGGATCTTCTGCAGATGATCACCCCAATAATGTCGAAATTGAAAAACAACCTTCTCTGAGAACAGACCCTACTTACGAGAAATACTATCGGATGTTGAAAATGGTGAGATCTTAGTGTTATCTCCTACTGATATGTTTCATACCTGGTTCTTATGATATGATCACTAACCCTTTTTTCTGTGCATAGGGATTATCAACGGGCGCGGTGAAGAACGGCATGCAAAGAGATCAGGTGGATCCTACAATTCTGGATCTTGATCCAGAGATATCGCTTGAGAGCCAGCGACCGGTAGAGAACGTCGATATTGTCGCCTCTTCACTAAGTATCACAGACGAAGAATCTGGCGATGAAATAGATTCTAGAGCTATTTCGAACCGGCGAAAAAGTGATATGTCAACTGATATCGACTCCTTGGGAGATGGTGGTGATAGAGGTAGCACGTCTAGTGTTTGGTCTGCTCGTCTTGGTTATCCATCTGTTTGGAATCCGGCGGCGCCACCTCCAGAGGAATTTTCTCCTCACGCGCCGGATGAAACTAACGACGCGAATGCTGCACCTACTGACTGGTCTTCTCGCCTTGGCTATCCTTCAGATTGGAAACCTGTTGTGCTACCTCCAGATGTGCTTCCCGAGGAATTGACTCCTAACCCAAGGGATGAAGCGGATGATGAACTGCCTACTGCCTCATTTCCATTGAATAAAGACCCTGTATACGCAAAATTCTATAAAATGCTGAAAACGGTAAGCCCGATGCGATGCTATCTATTCCTCTTTGCATTCATTCGCTCTTTGGCTAACCTTTCATAATTCAGGGACTGCCGATGGGCGCTGTGAAGAATGCTATGCTGAGGGATGAGTTTGACCCAACGATTCTTGATCTTGATCCGGAGAAATCCCTTGAATGCCAGCGAACAACAGAAAATGAGGATGCTGGTGATGATGCTGAAAAGGGCCAAGGCAACGAAGCTGAGAACGAAGATGAAACAGAAGTGCTTGATCCGAGGGTAGCTCTTATGGCAATGCTCAGCAAACGAGCTCCTCCTATTCCAGCAGAGGAAGAGCCAGAGGCTGAATCAGTGACAGTTGATAAGGGGGAGGATACCGAAGAGCCTGATCCAAGAGCAACTCTCATGGCCATGTTAAGCAAACGAGCTCCTTCAACTCCAGCAGATAATGAGCCTCAGGTTAAATCAGCGACTGTTGAGGAGGAAGAGGACACATCAGAGCCTGATCCAAGGGCGGCACTAATGTCAATGCTTAGCAAACGCGCTCCTCTACTTTCTGCAGACGAGCCGAAGAGTGAAGCAGTTGAACCCAAGGAGGAAACTGAAGATCCTGATCCACGGTCAGCCCTTATGGCAATGCTTAGCAAACGAGCCCCACCTCCCGCAGTAGAAGAGACGAAGGTAGAAGCAGTGGAGCCGGAAGAGGAATCGAAAGAGCCTGACCCAAGGGCAGCTCTCATGTCCATGTTAAGCAAACGAGCTCCTCCGACTCCAGCAGACGAGCCGAAGAGTGAAGCAGGGGAACCAACAAAGATATCGAAAGAGCCTGATCCAAGGGCGGCTCTCATGGCAATGCTTAACAAACGCGCGCCTACAATTCCGGCAGACGAGCCAAAGATTGAAGCAGTGACAGTTGAACACAGAGAAGAAGCAAAAGAATCTGATCCGAGGGCAGCTCTTATGTCAATGCTTAGCAAACGAGCACCTCCAACTCCAGCTGCGGATGGTGCAACCTCGGACCCTAAGGCTAATTTGGCGGCCATGCTTGAGAAGCGTGCGGCGCCACCAGTTGTGGAGTCAAAGCAAGAGGTGGAAGGGGCTGACCCGAGGGCAGCTCTCATGTCCATGATCAGCAAAAGAGCACCGCCGTCAGTAGAAGAACCAAAGCAGGAAGCTGAAGCAAAAGTTGCTGACCCAAGGGCAGCCCTCATGTCCAAGATTAACAAACCTGATTCGAGGGCAGCTCTTATGTCAATGCTTAGCAAACGAGTACCTCCAGCTGCGGATGAACCAAATAGTTCAACCTCGGACCCTAAGGCTAATTTGGCGGCTATGCTCGAGAAGCGTGCAGCGCCACCAGTTGTGGAGTCAAAGCAAGAGGCGGAAGGGACTGACCCGAGGGCAGCTCTCATGTCCATGATCAGCAACAGAGCACCCCCGTCAGTAGAAGAACCAAAGGCTGAAACAAAAGTTGCTGACCCAAGGGCAGCCCTCATGTCCATGATTAACAGACGGGCTCCCCCTCCACCAGCGGAAGAACCGAAGGGTAAGCCAGTGAATCCGGCTGGTGGCGGCCCAGCGGAGGAATCCAATGTTCAGGCTGCCGATGAGGCCCCTGCTGCCGCAAAGGAAAAGGATGTTTTACCAACGATTAGGGAGGACCCTAGATTCGCTAAGTACTTCAAAATGAACAAAATGGTGAGCTGCCATGTCTTGCATTGTTTTCATAGACATACATAGTTATGATTTGCTTATTGAACCCTTTTTCGTGTGCCCCACCAGGGATTGCCGATGGGTGCTGTTAAGAATGCAATGATTAGGGATCAACAAGACCCAACTATCATGGATTTGGACCCAGAGAAATCCCTTGAAAGCCAACGTCCGCCCCCGAAAGACAATGTTGCTGATGCTGCCCCCCCGCTGAATCAAGACCCTGCATACAGCAAATACTTCAAGATGCTAAAAATGGTAAGATCATTAGTATTCACTCAAATCTCAATTTCCGAGTCAAAATCCTAATACTTGTTTGACTCGTTTTGCACATTATTAGGGCCTACCATTGGGAGCTGTTCAGAATGCAATGCAGCGCGATGGGGATGACCCAGCAATAATGGATCTTGATCACAACAAGTCTGTCGCCAGCCAAATGAAGAAAGCCGATGATGGCCATCCCCTTAAGGAGGATCCAAAATACATGTGCGTATCATTTTCCTGTTATGTGTTTCATATAAATTTTGTGAATATCTCATTCACCGTGCTCCCTTCGTCAACATGACAGTAAATACTTCAAGATGCTGAAAATGGTAAGTGCACTTTTTTCTGCGAGAATGGTATGACTCTTTGTATGTCCACGTCCTGATTCACTGTGCCTCCCTTTCTTACTGTCTGTGAATCATTTCAGGGCCTGCCAAAGGGGGCCGTTCAGAACGCCATGGAGCGTGATGGGCTTGACCCTTCGATTATGGATCTCGATCCAGAAAAATCTGTTGCTAGCCAAATTCAAGAGAAGGGGGAGGATGACGACGAGGAGGAAGAAGTTGATAAAGGCCCTCCACTAAAAGAAGACCCAACATATATGTATGTTTCATTTTTTGCATGTGGTCAACTGAAATTATTGCAATGTTCTGACACGTCGTGCTTCATTTATCTATACAGCAAATACTTCAAAATGCTAAAAATGGTAAGTAAACCAGAGCCCATCCTCCTCAATTTCCCTGCGTACTGCGCTCATCTTCCTTGTTTTCTACAATTAGGGTCTGCCAATGGGAGCTGTTCAGAATGCCGTGGAGCGTGATGGACTTGATCCTTCGATTATGAACCTCGATCCAGAAAAATCTGTTGCTAGCCAGCTTAAAAAGGAGGAAGAAGTTGACAAGGGTCCTCCACTGAAAGAAGACCCAAAATACATGTATGTTTCATTTTTCAGCATTTGTGTGCTTATATCCATGTTCTTGAATGTTCTCACGTCGCTCTTCATTTGCTAACACAGAAAATACTTTAAGATGCTGAAAATGGTGAGTATACATTTACTTCTCCGATTTGACTGGCATGTCTTCAGGTTCCTAACACACTGTGCCCCCCTTCCAAACTGTTTGTGAATCATTTTAGGGGCTGCCAAAGGGGGCCGTTCAGAATGCCATGGATCGTGATGGGCTTGATCCTAAGATTATGGATCTCGATCCAGAAAAATCTGTTGCTAGCCAACTCGAAGACAAGGAGGAAGAAATAGTGGATAAGGGCCCTCCACTGAAAGAGGATCCAACCTATGTGAAGTACTTCAAGATGCTGAAAATGGTATGGATATGTGACGTGTTTTAGCAATTGAAGTTGTTTTGAATGTTCTGAATGATGTGTTCCATTTGTCGATATATCAATTATTGCAGGGACTGCCCATGGGAGCTGTCCAAAATGCCGTGGAGCGTGATGGGCTCGACCCATCCGTCATGGATCTAGATCCTGAAAAATCTCTTGAGTATCAAAAGGCTATGGCAGCCAGTGAGACGAAGAAGAAAAAGAAGAAGAAGACACCTGCAAAGGAGCCCAAGAAGCCTAAAGTGAGGAGAAAGAAAATTTTCTGGAGTCCTATCGAGGAGTCAAAGATTGAAGATAACTCTTTGTGGTCAATGATTCAAGGGACGTTCAACTTTGACTCTCTCAAGGTCGACCAAGATGAGTTTGAAAGCTTGTTTACCGACACCTCAAATTCAGCTGATAAGAAAAAAATCGCCAAAGATAAACCAAAGGAGACAAAGCAAAAGAAGAGTGTTCAAGTAATTGATGCAAAGCGTGGAATGAACGGTGGTATCATCCTGGCAAGAATAAAAGTCGAATTCCCGGTGTTGGCGGAAATGGTTACCGAAATGTAAGTGATTTTGATTGTCTCTGTTTGACCTCCATCCTATTTTTCTTGCAAGGAGTTGCTAATACATCTGTTGTATTGTATATGAACACTCTTGATTCAAGGGACTGTGGAAAGCTTGATGACACACAACTGAAGGCCTTGCGGGAATTTCTTCCCACGAAAGAAGAAAAATTCGCCATCGAGGGATACGTCAAGGGGGCGTCTTCGTCGCAAAAAACGAAAGAAGCTGCAATAAACGACTTTTGTGCATGCGAAAAGTACATGCTTGCCATGACTAAGGTTGATATGGCAGATGAAAAGTTTGAGGCCATGCACTTTAAGTATCAATTTGACAACAAATTGAAGGAACTTATGCAGGGTGTCACCACTTTGATCAATGCTTGCGAACAAGTGCAGAAGTCAGTTCGCCTTAGGAAGCTCATGGCCATGATTTTGATGTTGGGTAATCAAATTAATACTGGTGGGAGTGGCAGGATGGCCCAAGGGTTTACCCTAGATGCTTTGCTTAAACTTGATGAGGTGAGTTCTTTCTTTAGTTATTGCTGTGAATGCAATCAGCTCATACCATCATGACCTCACTGAATCTGAACATTGCATCTTTCAATCATGATAGGCTAAGGCATTTGATAAAAAGACTAGTGTACTCCAGTACTTGGTCAAATTGGTGAAGGCCAATGAGCCTGATCTGCTCAATGTCCATGGAGAAGTGCCATCCATCGGCCCAGCTGAGAATGTAATACTTGAATCGCTACTATCTGAGTTGAAAGAGGTTCACGACCAACTGACTAGTGTAAAGGGAACTGCAGCAGCAGATGGCAAGCGTATAAGGGATGGTAAAAGCCCCGGAGAAAAACTGTCAGCCATTGATAGACTGCGACAACAGAAGACTAAGGTCAAAGATGTTGAAGGGGTACATATGTACAACGTTGCCGAACATGTTGATCTAACTGCAATGGAAAAGTTTGCGCAGTATGCAGAGAAGCGTACCAATCAGGCATTTTCCCGGATAGATGAAGTGCAAGAAAATTTCAAGGATGTCTTGACCTATTTCGGTGAAAATCCAATGATGACCAGTTCAGACTTCTTTGGGACTTTGAACAAGTTTGTCGCCGCCTTTGATTCTGCTTTGGAGGTTTTGAAAAGGATCGAAGCCTTGGATCTCGCTGAAGAAAAGAAAGCTACTGCACAACGTGCTAAGGAAGCCAAGAAGGAAGCGAAGAAAAAGGCTGCACAATCTAAAGCTTCTGCAAAGCAAGATTCAGACATCGTGGCAGTCAAGTCGAAGGGTAAATTGGATCTGTCAGGGCAACGTAAACAATATGCAGATCGTGAGTATTCATTAAAGGATAATCTACTTTTGTCTCGGCGCACCATTCATCTCACATTAATGTGTTCTTTTTTTTCAGCATTCGCGGGGCCCGACGCAGATTCCGATGTCTACTCAAAGCCGAACGATAATGAGACTCTGAAAGAGGAAACGAAACAGGCTGACCCAAAGGCGGCTCTAATGTCCATGTTGAACAAACGCGCTCCTCCTCAAGCAGAGGAAGAGCTCAAGAATGAAGCGACGGAGCAGAAAGAGGGAGCAAAAGAGACCGATCCTAGGGCAGCTCTCATGTCAATGCTGAATAAACGCGCACCTCCAACTCTGGTAGACGACGAGACAAAGATTGAAGCAGTGGAACATGAAGAGGAAACAAAACAGCCTGACCCACGGGCAGCTCTCATGTCTATGTTGAACAAACGTGCTCCTCCCGCCCCTGCAAATGAGTCGAAGACTGAAGCAGTGGAAGCGAAAGTGGAGACAAAGGAGACCGATCCTAGGGCAGCTCTCGTGTCAATGCTGAATAAACGCGCACCTCCAACTCCAGAAGAGGACGAGCCTAAGGTTGAAGGTGTTAAAGAGGAGGAAACAAAGCAGACGGACCCAAGAGCAGCTATCATGTCAATGTTAAGCAAACGAGCTCCTCCGATTCCAGCAGACGAGCCCAAGACTGAAGCAGCGGCCGTCGAAGAGGAACCAAAAGATGCTGACCCACGGGCAGCCCTTATGTCAATGTTGAGTAAACGAGCCTCACCAACTCCAGAAGACGAGCCGAAGATTACAACAGCGGCAGCTGTTGAAGAGGAAGGAGAAAGTAAAGATGATGCTGATCCCAGGGCGGCTCTCATGGCTATGTTGAGTAAACGAGCTCCTCCAGTGGAAGAACCCAAGAGCGAAGCAGGGCCACATAGTTCACCAACCGGCGAAGGTGATGAAGGGCAACTAGCCAAGACAGCACCGCAGTCGCCAGCTCCATCTGGCCCAACGAATATTGCCGATATGACAGCGACAGCGGCCCGTAAGAAGGAACAGCCAAGCTCTCCGCCAAGACACGACAACATGAGCCCCCCTGTTAGCCCTGGTACCAGAGGGTTCTTTCCTGCTACAACTCGCCACGTCCGAAAAGACAGTAAGCTTGACACCGAGAAACGCAGCGCGAGGGAAGAAAGGTATGACGCGAAGACTTCAACCAACGCTCGGGGCAGCGAAGCCACTGCTCTTGCCAGCATTCCTTCTTCTTCGAGCCAAAGCAAAGCACCAGCTGAAAACTCTATTAAACGAATGAACCGCATCAACCCTCACATAGAAGCGGATGCAAAGACAGAAGCAAAAGGTAAGAGGATATGTCAGATTTGTGTCAACGGTTGATCCTGCTACACCCATTTTCCCTACTTATACATCCATCTTGTGCGCAGTCATGTTGGTAGCTGCAATGGCAGCGGCGGCGGCCAGAAATAAAGCGCCCCAAGACGCGTCGACTACCTCTTTGAAGAAGAAATCGCCGAAGGACAAAATACCTGCTTGTTCCGAGCAAAAGAAAAGGGCACCAGCCGAATCCACTTCTCAGGCTGGCGGTGGCCCGCTGAATATTGGAGCAATGGCAGCGGCGGCCGCTAGGAAGAAAAGCGCAGTCGAGAACTCGGATGTTGGCGCACCACCAGCTGGCGACCCCGTGAACATGGCTGTCATGGCGGCGGCCGCCGCACGTAAAAAGGAGGCACAATATGAATCCAAGAACACAGAGGCGGCTGCTGCAGCTGCTACGCAAAAACGGTCTGACAAAAAGAGATCAGATAGTGGTGGCGGTGCACCAATGGGAATCGCGGCGATGGCAGCGGCCGCCGCAAGGAAGAAAAATGCTGAGACAGCTGCAAATGATGCGGCGTTGGCGATTAAAAAGGCAGGGGCTGCCGCGGAAAAGGCCAAGGAAAATCAGCAGGCTGCAGGGAAGGCCAAGGCTGAAACACTTGCTCTTACAAAGGCCAAGTCGGATAAAGTCACTGGCGAGAGTCGCAATCAACAGCTGTATTCATCTGTGCGCGCAGACGCCAATCTTCCAGCTACCATTTGCTTCCCGTGTGCAGCCTGCGGTGAAAGCCTTGAGCCTAATCATTTCTCGAAGAGTCAGTTGTCAAAGGTGAAGAAGAATGAGAAAGGACGGTGCAAGCAATGCATCGAGACCCAGCGCCCAGCTCAATCGGAGTCAGCAGCATTGACTGAAATGAAGGTAGGCCAAGGGACAGACATGCAATCTATTGCTCCTCTACAAAATGAGCAAATGGATGGAAAGACTAATCCCCCCACCCAGTCCACCGAGAATGAGGATACTTTAAGACAAAAGCCAGTTCTACACAAGCAAAAGTCAGATTTGCATGGCATGAGCGTTGAAGAAATGGAGGCATCTATCAATGATCCAAAAACCTCAGCAGATGATAGGAAGCGTTTGAAGAAGCGTCTCAAAAAGAAGAGACAAAAGGGACGAAGGAGGCAGAGTGGATATGGCTCCGATGATGCCGCCGTTTGAACAGAATCAAAGATATTTTTCATACCTCATCCAGTAAATCAATAATTATTAGCATACATATTTATGAAGTCATTCGAGATCAGAATCGAAGGATCTTTCTCTGTAGTATATATTTAGCTTATGGCATATTGACCCATCTCAGAGGTGAGACCAGGGCTTCAGCAACAAACATATTTCTCACAAGTCCCCCATTCGCCATCGAACTTCTTCTTCTATTTTCGTTTCTCAAAGAAATCAAACACATATATTCTTGAGAATCTTGGCTAGAGGCACACTGTGACCTGACTCGGTATTTCTACGCAGTTCATTGAACCACATCCAATCGCACAGCCGTCACCCCCCATCTATCGCCCTATCTCTCCCACTCCCCCCGTATTTCAGATGTCACACCCTAATTGCTTGCTCCCACAAGCTCTCTAAAAACTCTACCCCCCCCCCCCCCTGCTGTACTGATGAAATTCATTTCTCACATGCCAACGCCATATCCGGGAATGCGCTCTATCTTTGCAAAGTCCCACTCCTTATTGCAAAGCGGACAAACACTCCTCGTCCTCAACCATCTCTGAATACAATCCAAATGAAAGACATGTCCACAATTACCAAACGCAATGCTCAATCCATTGTCATTCGTGGGTGACGGATTGGCCTGATATTCGATCGACGGTTCGTTGAGTGAGTTACGACAGATGGCGCAATGCTCGGCGCAAATATCCCACGACCACATGGCTACGGCGTTCCATTTCTTGATTTCGAAGCGGGGTGCGGGGGGTGCCTTTTTGCCGGCTTTGGCCTTGGCAGCTGGCTTCTCGGAGTCGGCGGCGGCGGATGCGTCGGCGTCGGCCATTTCGACGTCGTCGGTTTTCTTCTTGGTGTCGGCCATGGTTGTTGTGGAAATTTAGATGAGAGTGAGGGCGTTGCGACGGATGACAGATCAAAGGAGTGGCTTAGGAGACACAGGATAAAGCACGGATCCGGGAGAGGGTGAGAGGGGAGTGTGTGGCGGGTCGTGGTCTGGGGCGGCAATGGCAAAAAAATCGTGTTGTAATGGCAATAGACAATAGATGGCAATGCTATTGTACTTGTTGTTTCTTGTCTATCGTATATAGGTCTACGGAAATCGCTATCTTTTCTCAATATCATTCTTCTACAGACTAATTTATATACGGTGTATCACTGAATATATAAACAATTGTAGTATTAATAAATATTACCTTATCTCTAATATTGGCTCCCGCCATTTCTATCAGTAATTACCTAACCACTCAGTACAGCTTCGCTTCCCATCTTTCCCATTTTTTCACTTTTCACTTCTCCACTTCTTCACGTTCCCATCAAGATCATAGCCAGATGGCGAGTCCTCGCCGTACACACATCAACAGTGGCAACGCCATACTCTCAGCAGACGAATGGATTCAAACGGCTCTACGAGAGTATGAACAGATTGCCTCCCTATGCAACGCCCAGTCACTTTTGGGAAATGCTGCGATGTCGTCGTCCACTCCTTCCGATGATGTTGCCGACATCAGTCTTGGTGATGGAAGTAGAGATTTGGACCCAAAAAGGTTGAAGACGGAATTGCAACATCGAAATCTATATGATCAGCTATCTGGCTATTACCAAGAAATAGATTCAGTGAGGAAAACGCATGCTTCATTAAATGCACAACTTACGTCAATGTCCAAAATGCAAGATGGTGGTGACACAAAGGACCACGATGGCAGTGAACAGCTGACTAGCAGACGACGTCCACCGCCGATGGCAGAAGAATTCTCTCGCCACATCAAATTAAGTGAGCGAGTAATCCGCACAGTGATGCAATCATCTCCTGGTCAATGTGGTGTTTTATTTGAGAATGGACTAGTTAGAACATCATCTGCAGGTGATCATGAAGTGAATATTGTAGCCTTGGCTTCTTTACGTGCTTCTGTGTCTCAGCTGAAGGCAAATTTCGCTGGTGGAAGTTAACTGGATCATCTCTCTTGTGGTTCTTGTGAACAATATTGAGTAACTTCATCTTTATATACCCATAGCAGGTGAGCAGCTGGCCATCTTGGCACATTGGCTACATCATTCGACATGCTAGGGTACCAAAGGATTTATTGAGCCATTTGGATTTCACAGCAAATGAGAGAGAAAAATACACACGACAGAGACTTTTGAGGAAAGGAATACCAAACTATTCACATCAATGAAGCGACAAGAAAATGCCAGGTTGTCTGCTCTAGATGGCGCCGGAGTTTGGTACAATGGAACAGTGCAGGAGATTGAAGACGTTTGCATCTTTACTTTCCCTCCCATCTACCTGGCATTTTACTATAAATTGATGTATTATTTTACATGGATATATATGTACACAATACTTGATCACAATCCGATCGAGAGATCTTGGTCCAACACTCAGTTGCCATGAGAGTTCCTCTTTCCACCTTCTCATTCTCACTTAATCTACATTTCTGTTATCAATTGATACATTTACTTCACTTTCCTCATCCTTCTCTGTCAACAACTGCTCTAAGCTCATCCTCACTTTTTCTTCATCTGCTTCAACTGTACAGAACAGCAAGCCATTCAATATTCCACAAAGTATCCAGCCAGAAATACCTATGTTGAAGGCATTTCTCCTCCCTCCCAGTTTTTCTATCATCCATGCAACGAATGCAGGGCCAAGGCCCCGTCCAAAATCATCGAAGGTATTGAGAAGAGCAAATGCTTGCCCACGCATCTGAGGCATTGTCACGTTTTGAAGGGTTGATTTAACTATTGGGCCGGTAATACCAGATAAAATGCCAGCCAGGATGGATATTAAGCCAAGGGCGAAGAAATGAGTATTGTTGTCGCTGATATTGTCATTGTTCTCTTCATTATCATTGGCATCAAAGTTGTAGTTGATCAATCCCCATAGCGGGAAACACCCAGCAATTGCAGAGACTGACGATAAGACAGCCGGATATCGAGGACCATAGTGTGAATACAGATATGAGCTGCCAACTCCACCAAATAGAGTGCCTAAAAAGTTGCCCAGTCCGAAGACTAGGATGACTAATGTGGCTCCCTCCACAGACAAGCCTCTATCAGAAGAGAGATAGTCGTTCAAGTAGGTGTTGATGATTCCCCTGTCGGACCGGCGATCAAGGAAAGGATACGTTATGTTCTTGAACTTGAAATTGTCAAAGAATAAGTGACACTTTCGAACCAATCAAGTGATCCCTGTTATCACTCTTACCATGGAACGCAGCCTGGTGCTCCTTGAAAGATTCCCAATAGCACTGAAGGACAATGTAATAGGGTTTTGAGTGTCTGAGTATGCGGATGTATGGTCTCTTGGAAGTATTTTGAAAGCCGGCCAAAGCGTATGTATCTAGTGTTTGTTGGAGTAGTACAAGACAAGCTTCCCGACGAGTCCTGGTTGTTGAGTTGAATGTATAGACCTTGCTTCGGCAAATATCCAGCGACCAACATGGCTCTAGAAGTTGCTTGCGGTGTTTCTTCTGATCCCGTTACCATCCTCCCTGCCATTTCAATCTCTCCTTCTTCCTCCTCGGATCTCTCATTAATTCCATGCAGTGCTTCCCTATCCAATGATAGATTCTCTCCAGCCCCTCTTTCTACCTCTGGGATAAAGAGCCAGACTAGGACGGCACAAATCATGGCCGGCACACTGACCACCAGAAAGGGCAGTCTCCAGCCAAATCGCGGCCCTAAGACACCAGATAGACCCTGCCCAATACTAATGCCAATCCCACAACCCATTGATATTGTCCCGCTCACCCAACCTCTTTCTTTTGGTTCGTAGTAATCCCCCAATACAGAATAAATTAGTGGCAGCGCCCCTCCAACACTGCAGCCAGTCAATGCTCGACACCAATACAATTGGTTATAGGTTGTTATGAAATACGTGACCATACATGCTCCTTCGCCTATCAAAATGACCAAAAGGAAGAGCAAGCTTCGTCTGTCCATGACATCGGTTAAACAACCCACAAGAAACGAAGCAGGAACCCCAACCATAAAGAAGGCAATGGCGATGTCACCTGCGTGCAATTAAGAGTAATGACTAATATCAATCAATTATTCTGCTCTCGAAAACAAAAGTAATATACCAGGATTTACATTTGACCAGCACTGCATACCTCCTAACTTCTTATCCCGTTCCAAATCATCAAATTGGAATTCCGCAGCGACTGCTGATAGATTTGGCGAGAGCAAATTTTGATCAGCAAAGAGCAAGGAGGTTGTAAGGAGATAAAGTATTGTGGCAAGTTTTCTCTGTTGCTGTGTTGATGTTGATTCTCTTTCTTCTGTCTGAGAAAATAATTGTTGCCTAGTAGGAGATTCGGATGGTGGTGGCAGTGGCGATTCATCATTACTCTCTAACGACTCTGATTTATTGGAGGAAAGGATGGATGGTGTTCCTGTTGGTTCTCTCATGTTTTCGCTTCACTGACGAGCTTGTATGGTGAACCCAGCGAGTGGAAGCGATAATACATTCGGCCAAGTTTCTTGAATCTTGACGCCAATTGTTCCCACAGAGGAGGCTCCTTGGAGATGTGCGGGGCGGTGGATGTTTCGTTGCTGAAGATTGGCTCATGCCATCATCATCATCATAGCATCATGGCTGGGCTGGGACTGGGATGATGACGGAAGGATAATTCGTACTCGCGCCCGATGTAGCTACATTATGTTATGTACTAAAATAGACATATAAGTACTTAACGCCAATCCGTCCACCGTCTTTTTAAGAGTAGAGTGTTACCAATTATTGGTAACGCCCTATTTAACAATGTTACCAATATTGGTAACACTCTTACTTTAATTATGTCTTTTCGGTATCTCAAGTTTCGAGTTTTGTCTTGATAGTTTCTTGGGCGCGAGTGATGACAATGCAAAAGATGGGTTTGTGTCCCGGTCAGAAACGATTTTCGCCCACGGTCGTGCATGCGCTCATGGGCCGCCAAAGATTCTTTCCGCACGGCGTCAAAAACCTCCACGTGTAAGTACA
>JALLAU010000119.1:0-20861 GCA_036939495.1 Thalassiosira hispida | reverse complement strand
ATGGGTGAAGCCAGGTGGCGGTGGTACTAAAGGCAGGCGGGGAGGCTCGTCCCCCGTCCGTTTGCAAAGTTAATACCATATTATTATGAGAAGTACGAATGAGAACCTCGAAACGGACCATCAAAAGCCCAATATTCAAATAACAAAATGTATGCAATCTTATTCTTTTCTACAGCAAGATTATGGCACCAGCTCAAAGATATTTTCTTCGTGGTCTCTCTGGGTCTCTTCTCACATCATCTGCACACCCACCCATCTACTAACTTGGGCATTAAACACTTCATCACAGACAATCATGAAGTATAACCTGCAGCTTCGTCGCTGCCATCCTATCTGGGTCAGCGAATGCAAAAGACCAAAAGGGCCTGCGCAAAGGGTCACCTGACGTTTTATCTCCTCCAATCGATTTGGAACCGACCGTGCACACGCCCGCGAACAATACCAACATCTCGCAGATCAAGGGCAATGACGGTCCACAGGTTAACAATACCTTCCTCGCCAATCTCCTTGCTAAGAAGGTAAATGACTACTGGTGTACCTTGTGATATTTCTATTGACAAATCTTTTACTCTATCTCACACAAGTTCGGCCTGTCCACATTCTTTCCAATTCGAAGAAGGAAGCACAAAACAATGATAATCCTGAGGGCATCGTAGGCGGCAAGCCACTTCCGCGTGGCGATGGACCCTACCTTGTATCACTCGGAGTAAACTTCCCTGGAGGTTATTTCCATTTCTGCGGTGCGACGCTAATCGCTCCTAAAGTTGTGCTTACTGCTGCTCGTGAGTACAAAAAGGGTGGATAACTGCTTTGCTACTTCAACCAGATGATACAAGTATGATCTCAATCATTGTTGACTTATTTTTCCTTAACAGATTGCACTTTCGGCCTTGCTGGTTCGTCAGTTAATGTTAACAAGTTCGAGTTGGATGATGATGAGGGTGTTATCTCCTATCCATTGTGCGAGTTTGAATATGGTGACAGCTGCGATACTGAAAATCTTGCCTACGTTGTTCGCCACCCAGCATATGATCCTGAAACAGCTGATTATGACTTTGCATTGATATTCCTTCCCGAGGATATAGTTGATATTGATCCAGTGGCATTAAATGGCGATCCGTATCTTCTTGTCGACGGTGATGCCCTGGAGACGTTTGGTTGGGGAGTAACGGATACAGACACCGGCGAATCGCCCAATGTTCCATATACGGTATCCGTTGATTACGTGCCAAATGATCAATGCGCATATGATCCTAATGAATACTCTCCCAAGGATATTACTCCCAACATGTTGTGCGCTGCCAAGGAGGGCAAAGATGCTTGCGAAGGTAAGAGTCATTTTCTAGCAATATGAAGGTTACGTTTTTTGAATCACTCACTTGGTTAATTGTACTGACAGCCGCCTCTAATTGCTTCATTGTGTCAAGGTGATTCGGGAGGCCCCATCATTCGAGATACCCCAGACGGGACAGTGCAGGTTGGGATTACAAGTTGGGGAGAGGGTGAGTTTATTTAATGGGTGGAGTGAAGTACCGATTTATTGACCGTGTTGTTGCGAGCTGCGCATTATATTTATCGTAGTGTACTGTCAACTTACATTCCTTTTGCAAAAATAGGCTGTGCCCAAGAAGGATACCCCGGTGTCTTTGCACGTGTGAGCGCTGGTCTAGAATGGATAAACAATACTGTTTGCGGCGAAATTGGTGATTGGTGCATTAAAGATGACGAATATGATGAGTGCTTTGGCATCGAAGATGAAGATCCAGAGCACATTGTAATGGTGAGACCTCGTTCAGTCTTCTGTTGTTATTAAAATGTAGGTTTGGCCCCTCATTTTCGAACCCTGCATTATTATGTGATACAGGATTCCGATGTTATTATGTTACCAGGCTTTATCGAGGACATGATTGAGAGCGGGGCCTTAACAGTAAGTTGAAATTCAGTCAGTAACCAGTCAGTTCCACTGTCTCAGTATGTTTGCATTTGGCCCACTCACAACTCATCACCATCGCAGATAGCTAATGTCTCCAACACAGTGAGACCTTATAAGAAAGAGAGAGGTGTCATATCTAACACAAGTGAGCAGAGTACGAGCCTTACTGTGAGTCTAAATTTGTGGTAGTGTACTTGCTTCTATGTGTATTCTTTCAAGCTAATCTTTCTGCATTTCTGTGCTGATGACAAACTTAACTGCAGCAAGGCGAGGAGGGCAATGGACCAGTAGGCATTGTTGGTGGCGATGAAGTTAGCAAGAATAGCCAGCCCTATCTCGTTGCGTTTGGATCGAAGGCTCTTGAACCTTTTAGACCTGGAGGATACGCCTGCAGTGGAACCCTCATCGCCCACAATGTTGTGCTATCTACTGCACGTAAGTTTCATCGAACGAAAAAGTTCTTTGAACGTAATGCTGGTTTTAGTTGTGTATGGCTAATACAAGTTATCTTTTTTGCAATTTTTCCTAAAACAGATTGTTTCACGGATCGTGATGGGAGCAAGATCAAGTTGGGTTGGGTTGATTTGAACAGGTATGACCTGTCATCAGATGCTGGTGTTGTCCGTATATATTTGGAGACGAGTTATATCTGGCGTCACCAACACTTCAATTACATGACCCGAGAATATGATTTTGCACTTATATTTCTACCAGTCGGTGTTGATATTAAGCCAGTGATGCTGAACAAACAACCTGACATTCCTGGTTACCCTGGCGATCCTTTGGAAGTCTCTGGTTGGGGTCGAACAGATCCAGCGGGTTATTTCCCCAATCGCCCTCGTATTGCGACTGTTGGATACTTGCCCAACGCTGATTGCACGAATCCTGAATACGACATCACACCAGACATGATGTGCGCTACTTCTACTTCAGACGAACCCAAAGGTCCATGTACTGGGGACTCGGTATGTGAATCGTTGAACTTATCTCATATTGACTGCCTATGCTTGAAACATGGATTTTGACCTCATCTTCTTCACTCACATACTTCTCTCAACAATTCAGGGTGGCCCTATCGTTGTGGATACCGCAGATGGACAGGTGCAAGTTGGTGTAACCAGTATCGATATTTGTGAGTTTACGTTGGTTGTTGCTTTGATCATTCGTTAGTTCTTTTCCAATATGATAGCCCGTCTCAATACTACTTCTTTTTGACAGGTCCTCCAAAAATATCTCCACCTTGTTCCAGTGATATGAAACTCCTAACAGTTGAGATTCGCACGGACAACTATCCTTTTGAAACCTCCTGGACTCTTACAAATCTCTGCAGCGGGGAGCCTTGGCTTCAAATAAAAGTAGACCAAGGAGAGAGGTACTCTGAGCCACAAACTTTGTACACAGATGATTATTGTGTGCCTGATAACGACTTCGAATTTACAATTTTCGACTCCTTTGGGGATGGAATCTGTTGTGCTGAAGGAGATGGACAATACACTGTAACCTTTGATGGGGATGAAGTGGCATCTGGAGGAGATTTTGATTTTTCAGAATCCGCCACATTTGGAAATCCATCTGGAACTTGCGACAAGCCTACTAGTGTTTATTCGCGAGTCAGTTCAGGAATGCAGTGGATCGAGCGCGCTATTGAGTGTAGATCCAATGGCGGTTCTGGCAAGTCTGGCAAATCTGGCAAGAAGTCTGGCAAGTCTGGCAAATCAGTTTCAGTTGGAAGCTCCAAATCCGCCAAAATGATAACACCGGAATCGTTGGTGTGAATCTATTTGTGGATGAGAAAAGGAGACGAAGTGAATGTTTGTTTGTTTATTTGTTTGTTAGTGAATGTCTGGTAGAATACATATCAGTTCATTGAATAGGAAACATGTATCACTAAGAACGCGAAAATGTAGTTATTTATGGTAGGAGTACGAATAGTAACAGTGAATTCTCTCGAAGTCTGCATTTAACTGTGTTGGAGCTGTGTGCCAAATCAAAAGCCATTTTTGACTTCGCTCGTATGATTTCCGTGGAGTCGGAAAGTGTATCTATTTCCGGCTTGATACATTTTTTACTCTTCTGGAGATGGAAAGTGGCACGCGATAGGATAAGAATTTGAGGGGGAGGAGGGAAATTATGAGGAAGTGAGGGGCCAAAGTTTGAAAATCGAGTCGAGAGTTGTTCTGCGGGAGTCAGAATTCTGCGGGAATCAGAACTTTAGACGCGTCTCTGTTGACGCTTGCCGTATTTACGCAGCCTCAAACCCCGGCTATCCACTGACACGTGCTGCCAAGACTTCACATGACAATGATGATGGCAGTGACAGCGATAAAGATGGAGGTGGTGGAGCTGAGGATGCCTCTGAAAAGAATGATTCACACACACCAAGTTTTCGATCTGATCGTAGAGTTGTACGATTATTGATTGCTAGATATTGGGCAGATAGACTCATTGAAAAATACAATGAAGTTCAGAAGAAGAAGGGAGAACCAACAGAAGAAAATTCTTAAGATGATACATGAGAGTCTCAAGATTATGATTCAATCAATACTGATTACTCATCTATCCTTAAATGATGATACATGGAGTTCTAAAGATTATGATTCAATCAATAAATACTCTAAGAAACCTCACTCACTCGAATGCGGCAAATCAACGACACAAGCGATAGCGAGCGATGATTTACGCATGAGAGTACGTGTGATTTCGCGTGTAGTCGCTGTTTTTTTCTTTTGCATAAATAAAACAGCACAATTGCGACTACTGATTGGTCAACGCATCATGTATGATGATGAGGTTCGTGTGCAGACAAGTAGACATCATCCTCAAAGCGGATTCCACGAAAAGCGAAATCAGGGGATAAAGCATCCCACCATCCAAAATCACACATGGTGGTGACAGGCTTAGCAGCCACAAACAGAGCCTCCCCATGTTCTGTTACACCCCTCTGCTCAATCAAATAATCAAACGCCAGCGTCTGCAATAGCTGCTGCACCTCGTCCAAACTCAGCTGGACCCTGCTCACATTGGCCTGAATCATCTTGTTCGCAATTTGCTGCAGTGTCACTCCGTTTCCGGCGCCAAATCCCCCATTCATTCTACGAATACACATTAGGATAAAGTTACGTAGCTCGGCAATAAACTCGTGATCAAATTCGTAATCGGAGTACCATGGCCCACCGGTGATTTCTTTTGCGGGGGTGAGGTCGTATAGCATGTAGAGCTTTTTGGTTTTGGCAGTGACTGCTTTGATGGGCTTGATCAATCTACGAGTTTCGAGTTGCTATGTTATTTTGCAGAGTTATTGCAAATCATGATTAGCTCACATAATATGAACGCATACAATATATGTAGTGGATTGGAAAGAACAAAGATCACAACTCACCTTAAATATTTTAGTAAGAGTCGCCTGCTGAATATTCGTCTGTGACCTCACATCCACCGTCCAAATCCCCTTATTTCCACTAGCTTCAACCACCTGATACACCATCTTGGAGGGGGCATCTAATCCCTGCAGTTTCTGTGCCTCCTCGGCACTCAATAATGAAAAGTAAACCTCCGATTCTCCAGTAGTTTTGGAAATGCCCTTTGACATGGTCAGACGTGATGCCCGCGTGAGTTCATTGATGACAGGTACCAGTTCAGGGTACTTGGCATCAAAATGAGATTTTAGTGCCGAGTTGGCAATACCCTTGCCCTTGTATTGGGGGTCGGAGAGGAGTTGAATGAATTCATCGTATAATGGGTTGTTTTTGGCTGATTTAGCGGATGCCGACTTTTTTGCTGAGCCGCCACCACTACTTTTTGCGGTGCTGACAGTGCTGACCCTCACAGAGCCTCCAGAGGTGCGCCGCCGCTTAATCCCACCCACTCCAGAGGACGAAACTATAGCTGGGCGCTTTGTTGGTGGCATTATTGAGGGAGTGTTTGAGCCGTTATTTATGTTCCCTTGGTTTGAGTTTGTGATCTTGCTGTTGTCAAAGGTAAGGGATTACATACAGACAGACGAAGGGCAATTTCGAACACTTTAGATCCAATATTGATCCAAACCGAATACAATTGAAGACAGATGAAGCAGGATCGGACACTTGTCTTGGTCAAAGCCACATCTAGCACAGATAATGTATTGTACAATACACGCCGGCCACACATCATCAATACACCACCAACATAGACCACCATAGACCACCATGCTGCCCCCCTTTAGGATGACCAATAGCTGCATTCCTCTTCAGCTGCGTCTACCCACCCTATTCATTGTGGTAGCATCATTTGTTGTCGGTGTTGATGCATTTTTGGCACCATCAACTCAATGCTGGCTTGGAAAGCAAGTAGTTGTAGCATCAGCATCACAATCTGCTCTCGATTCAACAACCCAGAATGAGGAGCCCGTTACTCAAAGAATACGAGCAGCGGTGTTTCAAGCTCCTGCGATATCGAGCAGCAACTCAGAAAATCCTCTGGCAGTCTTGACGCAAGTAGCTGATTCTCTCCGTGTTGCTTCGCAGCACGGGGTTGACGTAGTATTATTTCCCGAGCTTTTCCTGAATGATGGTTCCAAACGACCAATCGATCGAGAAAGTTACGAGCTGAATATCGTTGGTAATATATGTGGGGAATTGAATGTTGCTTGTGTACTCGGTTATTCTGAACGCATACATGAGAGTGAATTGAAGAATATTGATGATCCTGATGGGAACATGAATGGGGCATATAATTCTATTGCAGCATTTCATGCTAGTGGATCAGGCGGGTAACTAGTAACTACAGATGCATTTCTACCAATAACAGTGCAAAAGGAGACTTTATAAGAGGTGTCACGTTTGTCGAGTGTATCCCAACCGTACTTCAATTACCATCGGTTCAAGAGGAACAAAGAGAAATCAAAATTGGTTTGATTTGTGGAAATGATGCTTTGAGCCCTGAGCACTGCCGGCAACTTGTCCGTAGTAGTGCTCAGGCCATATTTGCACCAACTTCATTAAGGAATGATGAGCATGACCTTAGGTTGGCAAAGTGTGTCATTCCAACTCGAGCAATGGAAAACCAGGTACCATTTCTGTTTGCAAACTACGCACAACAACAGCAAGAGAATAATGGCGAGGAATCGGACTTTATAGGGTCATCTGCTATTTTATCACTAGATGGAAGCTATCTAGTCTGTGCTCCACAAGAGGAGGGTGGTGAAATGCCCTGTGACAGCGGCTACCTGATGCCATGTGAAGGCGGTACACTCTATGCTGCAGACATTGATATAGTCTTGAATGAAAGTGGATCTTCTAGTTTAATACAACAATCGATGGAGCAGTGGGATCTGAACCCGCGGATACCAGATGGACTTGGCGAACAGATCAATACGCAAGAACACCGAGAAACCAAAGGTTTTGGAGCCAGCAGTCGCAGAAGAGCCAGCAAGGCTAGGAAGTTGAAATAGGGAGACAAATATTGACAGGAGATTTAAGAACTAAACATGTGATATGGTTTGTCATTATACAGCCATCAAATTATGATTACAATACGCATACGTTTTCATAATGCTGTCTATTTAGATAGTCTACAACATGCCATTAACTCTGAGTTCTACTGAATACAATCCTTATCCCCTGGAACTATACCTAAATTCTAGTTTGCAACTTCATATATAATACTTATCTTTGAAGGGTGACAGCAGCAAATTCAAGCTCCGTTTAGCCTCTCATAGTCAGAAAGCAAGCACCTTGTCCCTGAGGTTCGCATATCAGCAAGGAAACCAGGTGCAGTGACATCCTCAACCATTGGCCAGCCTCCCTCGTCAAACATTGGGACATTGTCATACTGAGCATCAGTGCTCAATGTTAAGTGAGAACATATCAACGTCAGGCGATGCTCGACCACATGTAACGTTGGGAACTGTTTTGAATGCATATCTACCCAAGCGTCTACCTCTTCTTTCGATGCTTGATCCAAAAAGCATTTTGGGAGAGCGGGCTCTTTATCATCTGTGCCGTCAATGAAATTTTCCCGCACATGCTGTTCAATGAATGATTGCTGCAAAGGGAGCACTGTTGTGATAGATCCCAAACCATACAGAGCAGCATGTACAAGAAGACCCAAATCGTGTATCCACGGACACCACCAAACTGGTATTCCCATTGTCTGACTCCGCCAGACAGGTCCGCGAAGAAATTCAGTCAGAACTTTGAGAGGGACACCTCCGCCAACGATAAATCTGATTGCCTTCATTAATCTGGTCCTGCGTAAAATGGCGTAGGCATGGGTCATCGCCTCCTCCGCATGATCCTCTATGGGAATGAAAGGGTCGGGAAGTGGAGACAGGTTTTCATAAAGAGGACGTCCTAGATACACATCGTTTTTCCCTTCGTCACTGACAACTTTTGTTTGCTCTCCCGCAAGCGTCAAGCAAAGTTTAAGGCAATGAGGAAGCAGAACTGATTGGAAATATTCATCCAAAGCTTCCTTCTTTGCTGACCAGTCAACCCCTGCACTCTTGAACAAGGGGCTAAATGCATCCTCCATAGAGAAGAACGGGCATTTATTCATGGGTGTTGGAGATGAAAGGCAGGAGAACGGAATGGGTGGCAGAAGTGCTGGATTGCGGTTGAGTTCTAACCGTAACTCTGCACTGATATTGATAAATGTACCATTAAGGGATGAGGAAGGATATCCGCCCTGAAGCATAGCAGTGCAAAGTGATGCGCGAAGAGTTGCATTGTCTTTTATGAATCGCCAAATTGGTTCGTTATTGGCTGGTTGCTTTTCCTCTTGTTGATTTTCTGCTGATTGCACCTCATCTGTTGCAGCTGACTTAGGCTGGGCTCCTTCTCCACTTTCGTTGACAACAGAACTAGAGTTTGACTTCTGATCGTCTTGACTGCTGCCATTTTTCGCAGATTCATTACCCACGAGACCATCAATGACAGACTCTTCAGCTTGGAGTATTGCACCAAGTGCAAACCTTGTGACAATCAGAGGTACATATGGACCACGTTGATATCGTGACGAGTCCGCTCCAACAGCAATGCTGGCAAGCTCTTGTGATGCAGCACCCAGAAAGTAGTCATCTTGGGTTTTCTTGTCTGCCCCTGAGAGGCTGCCAGCAAATAACAATTGGGTTCGGCCGAAATCTTTCCGGTCAGTATTCAGTGATTTTGCCTTATGCAGAATCTCCCTGTTTGTTGAGATTGCATTCCCCTTGGTGTTTTTCCCTTGTTCGGGGGGATCTTTACTCATTGCGGCATTCAAGCTTTCTTGATTGTGGCTCTTGGATGGTTTGGGTGGAAGACTGTTAGATTCGATGTTTTGGACAATATGCACAAGCAAGTAATCAAGATGCTTAGAATCTGGTAGAGGCAATGAGTATTTGGGTGACGAATCCTTTCCAGCTTTTGAAGAGAGGTCAAAAGGTTTACGAAAAGCTGTCACTGTTGCTTCTTTAAGTCGAGCAAGTGAAACAATATCGTCGTCGTTCATCGTTTGAGCTTTTGCGAGATATGTTGACTTGACGTCATCCTTCTCTCCAGCATTCTTGGTTGCAGCAAATACTGCCGCAACAGCGGCATGTGTTTGCTCCTTGAACTTTGCTTTCATAGTGACAAGTGCAGAGTCAAAGACATATTTCGCCGCATCTGATGCCACTTCAAAGTGGCGGTATGCTTCAGCTTCCGAGTCATTACACATCACATAAGATTTGATTTTGTTCGAAAATGGAAGCTCGTCATCATTCCTCATTGCTTCATAATTCCCAAGACCATGAAGGAATGTGCCCATCAGAAGACCCAAATCACAACTCCTATCCCACCATGGAGGGCAAGGACGTTTGTGTGATTCCAATGCTACACTCATCTTGATGCTCAAAGCATACATGAGCTCCTCAGTGCTGATATAACGTGCCTTAAGATCCATGTCTAAGGAAGAATAGTCATTGGTAAGACAACCACGCTTTCCCATACCCTCCTGACCAATGTCTAAAATTGACAATGATGTGAGTAGTTTCCATTGAATACAGGGTGGAGTCACTGAGGGTTTGACATTCTTACCATCGATAGTTCTATCCAGTGCCTCTTCAATGATACTGTTCAGTCTGGACAAAAAAGAGATGCGATGGAGGGAACGAATGGCTACCCCCTGCCTCAATTCCCATATGAATGCTGGCTCTGCAAGAGTAAGTGGCATCCTTACAAATGCATCATGTGATTTCATACGCATACTACGACAAAAGAATATTGAGCAGAGATGAGTTGTTGTTCGTTCAATTGCACTGAAATCAAAGAAAACTGCACTTACTGCATGCATAGAGATGAGAGGATAGCTTTGCATATCCAGTCAAAGTCTTTCCCTTCGCCAATCAATGGGCCGAGCACTTTGTGAAGACTTTGTTGTACCATCTGATCCACATCTCCATCCAAAGCCTCCACACAATCAACATCAGACATTATTGTGGATGCAGCCTGCAAACCTAGCTGGTAGATGTATGAACGAGCAAACACTTCGACATCCTGGATTGGAACACTGGTGAAGTTTGACTCATGCCGCACCTTGCAAAATCTGCCAAAGCCAAATCTCAAAATGGCATTCACTACCCTGGTGCGCTGTGATGTGTCCCATGCTTGTTTCACCCTCTCAAAGACAGGATCTTCGTGCTCAGCTCTTTTCAATGTCCTCTTTCTGTCAGTCTTTCTATCATTATAAACCACTTTGACTTCCCTAACTTTTCTCTTAACTTCTTTCGCCTTAAGATCGCAACGGATAAGCTTGGTATGTCAGTCTTATTCTGTAAGAGTGAAAGAGAAGACAATTCAACTTGGGAACACTTACTTTGTGGTCCTTCTTTTGCTTGATTTCCAGCAGCTTATATTTCCTTAGTTTTTCTGCGAGGTTGAAGTTTTGGTTAGAAGTATGATAATGTAAGGCAATGCAAACAAAGATAAACTTCGCTTACCTTTGAGCTCAATTGCCTCTTGTTTTTTCGTCTCCTTGGCTTCTTGCTCTGCCTCTTTTCTTAGGAATTTCTCCAGTCTATTGATTGCAAGACAAAGAATGAAAAAAAAGATGTGTCGTGAGAAATTATGGTTTAATGAATGAAAATAAATCACAAAACGAAGCAAAACCACGAGTGTATGACCTACTTTATCCTTTCCTTTTCTTCTTTCTCCTCCAGCTTTTTAAGAGCTATCATTTCAAGCCTCTTCTGCTCTGCCTCGGCCTCTTCTTTGAGAGGGTCAAATGCCTGAACCTGTTTCCGGGCCCGTTTACTTCCATCACCGATGATGAGCGCCATGGTTGGGTCCATCTCTTCGGGCGGCGCTTCGAGTCCAACAGCCTTGGACCAGAAATCAGGCTGTCATTATCAAGGAAAAGGAAGCCATGAGTTTGATGTGATTGCACTGCAAAAACAAGGCGGTCGAAGGCACAAAAAGACTCACATCATCAAGATCAACATCCTTCCCATCTGCTTCTCCAGTCGAGGCGACAAAGCTTGCTTTGCTGAAGCTCCCAAGGCCGCTACTCAATGATGACCCTGTATCTCCGTAGGTGACTTTTCGTGAACTCTGTTCAAGCAACTGATCAATATCAGTATCCATAAATTTCAGAGCTTCTTTGTCGTCGTCATCATTGAACACATCATATGCACCTTTTTTCAGCAATGAATCAATTTCTTTGGCTTGCTCTTCCCTCTCTGCTTTAGATTTTCTCTTTGACGAACTCTCATCAGGATTTGTGTTTTGCCTCTGGGCTGCCAAAACAGCTCGATCCAGACCAAGCTTAAGACTTGCACTATGAAACATGTGCATCTCATAGGTCTTCGCAGTCAGAAGGCGATAAACACGAACGGACCTTGTTTGACCGATTCGGTGCGCTCTCGCCATGGCCTGGAGATCATTCTGCAATAATTGTAACCACAAACAAAGTCGTGAGGATTATGAAAGTAAAAGCATGCTAAGGACATGCCAATCAAGAGCTACCCACCTGTGGATTCCAATCTGAATCAAATATTATGACCGTATCCGCAGCCGTCAAGTTCAGTCCTAGTCCGCCAGCACGAGTGGATAAAAGCATCACAAAGCGTTTGAAAGATTCTCGCTTAAATCGGTCAACTGCTGAATTCCGGGCTGAAGCTGATGTACCCCCATCAAGCCTTTCGTATCGATAGTGGTTCAGCTGTAGAAGTTCTTGCAACAGATCAAGGACTCGCACCATTTGGCTGAATATCAAAACCTTCAGTTTTGCAATGAGAAAGCAGGATTAGCGACCAAATGATACAAGGAAAGAAATCAAAGCAAGGATAAAGCTCTCATTCACACCTTATGTCCGCCACTAAACAACTTTGGAAGCAACTGATGATTTCCAAACGAAAAGAAAAGATGTTTAGTCCTACACTCCAAATTACGAGGCAAACAAATGTATACATCGTGCAACCGCCAAACTGCCTTACCTTGGAGAGGAGAACAAATTTACCCGATGACTTGACCAGTTGATCGCCAGTAAGCTTGGCATAGTCAATATCGTGATAAATTTGTTCGTTGGGAGTGAGAGATTTACGCAACGTTTCGGCCGCATCATCAATGATGCGATCTTCTGCGCCACGTATCAAAAATGGATGCTTTGGGGCAAAAGGGAAGAGACAGTCAACAGCCACATATAAATTGGAGCCATTAGGCAGCACACCATAGTGACACTTACATTACAGCATTTCCTGAGCTCCATCATTACATTCATAAGACTTGGGGCATTGCTTGGCTTTGTGCCTTTGAAAAGAAATGCAGTATTCTTTTCATAAATGGCTTTATAAAACTGCTTTTGAATAGGAGTAAGAGTAACCTCAAGAATGGTTTCCTCTTTGGGTGGCAGAGACTTCTCGACATCCTCCTTGACGCGCCTTAAGAGGTACGGACGAAGCACAGTATGAAGGCTTGACACTTGGTCCGCATCTTTAAGCTGTCCAAACTTGTCTGTGAATTCCTTTAGATGCTCGAATGTTGTAGGATCACAAAAGTGCAGCAGCGCCCATAGTTCTTCAGTGCTATTTTGGAGTGGTGTGCCTGTCAACAGCAAGCAAAAATCACGAGGTACACTCATCAGATCTTCAAACAGCTTCGCCTTGATGTTTTTCAGCCGGTGGGCCTCGTCGACGATCAACGCTTTCCAGCTTTGTGTGACAAGTGGAACAAGAGACAAGATAAGTGGCGATTCCTTTGAGCAAGGATGTTTTCACAAAGTAGTGCATTGACTTACTGAATCTTGGAGAGAACACTGACATCTTTAAGGACAACTTCATATGTTGTGATCACTAGTTGAAACTTTGTGATATGCTTCCTCTTGAGTTTCTGAGCATTTGCCTTTGTTTCAAATTGATCAGTATAGTAAAATTCTTGCTTGACCAAAAAATCTCTTGCATCACCAGTGCCATGGTAGACAATTACATTCACATCAGGCGCCCATTCTCTGGTTTCTGATTCCCATTGACTAACGAGAGACAATGGAGCCACAACGAGGAACGGACCTCTAACGTTTACTTGAGGCAATCTTTGAAGTTCGGTTAAGAACCCAATAGATTGAATTGTCTTTGCAGTGAAATGTATAAGATATCCGGATAGATCATGAGTAACTCACAGTAAACTACAATTGTTCTGAAAGTAGAAAACACATTCTTACCTTTCCTAAGCCCATTTCATCTGCCAAAATACAAGACCTGCTGTTGTAATAGTTCCATAGCAACCAATTGACGCCCTCTAACTGATATCCACGAAGCTTCAAGACTGATCCCTCTTCTCCTGCATCACCATCACTGGGAGCATAATCGTCCTCATCATCTTCCAACTTGGCTATTGGTCGCTCTGCATCTGAGATGCCAAAGATGGGAGATTCCTTCATTTTCTTGAAAGATCTAGGGTGGGGGTGGCGCGATTCTGTTATTTCCTCCACTTCTTCGGGAGAGGGGGCCTGTTGGCGCAACCAAAAATCCTCGACCTCGTCGACAAAGTCCCTTTTGATGTCAATCCAATATTCCCAAGTTGCCTCGGTTAGTTGGAGGCCTTTCCAACGTACAATGTATCGAACATTGTCCTCGGGATCCCATTCCTCCTCTTCTTCGACATCATCGTCATTGTTCACCGACGAGTCCTGCTTCTCGTCAGATTCCTGCTTCTCGTCAGCTTCCTTTGCATCTTCCTTCTCGTCGTGTTCTCCCTTCAGCCATTTTTCTTCTTCCGCGTCCTCCTTTTCTCGTTTTTTCAGTGCCTCTCGTTCAGCACGAAGGTTCAGAGCACGTTGACGCGCGAGGACACTCATGTCGAGCTTATTTTCATCGCACCCAATGATTCTGTCAACCTCGAGGTGAAGAGGGGAGAAATGATCTTCTTCGTCAACTTCTTCGTCATCAACTTTCGTTGGGGTTCCACTGGCATCACCTGCGTGCCCTGGATTGTGAGAGTGGTGAGTGTGCGCAGCAGGTGCAGTTTCTGCCTTGCGTTCGTCTTCCAAGACTTTCTTCCAGTCATGACCCGACGATATCACCTGGTTTTGGAGGAAACGACTGATCTTTCCACGGGCCGCCCCTGCTTGCACTGATTGGTCATACTTCTCAAGGTCGCATTGGCGTTCCCAAGAGCAGTGAACATATGACCTTCCTCGCCATTTGATGAGAAAAACTTCTTCGCGGTCTATGGCGGACTTGACCGCTTTGAAAGCCAGAACAGAACCTTCTTTCTTCGACCTTGCTAGTTCATTATCTGCAGCTAGCTTTTTGAGGTATGGGCAGTTGACAGGATTGATACGAGATATTTTCCTTCGTTTGCGAAAATCGTTGCCAGTATCAACGATTGCCTTCTCCTTCATTTTCGTAGCCTCGTCAAAGTCAATCGAGTGAAACTTCTCTCTTGCCAGCTTGAGTTGAGTCTTCAAAGAATCATCTCCTTCTTCTGGCTTTTTGGTCTCGCAAGATTCAAGCCTCAACACTGGGCGCGTCTTCCAGCCAAGAACTTTCTCAAGCACGAACACGTGACGATATTCTTCCTTGGAATACCATAAACAATTGAGATGACCCGGCGGAGGAGATTCAATCTCGTAAATGATAGGCCCATCTGCTGCTTCTTCTTCGTCATCATCGTCCATAGAGGTAGGGTCTGCCGCCTGCTCCTCTCCCCCTGTCGATTTGCCCTCCTTTCGTTTCTTCCTGGCGAGACGCTTCTCCCGGCGCTTTTCGAGCGCTTCCTCTTCACCACTCGTCATTAATTCATCAGTGTCAGTGTTCTCTAGTTCCTCGGTGTATGCACTGCGCTGTTTCTTAGTATTGCGACCAGAGAGGCGTGGCTTGGCAGTACAAGGAGATTGGCTGGAGGAGCGTCGTATTGACCGTGCAGAAGGTTTCTTCTCGTCGTCATCTGCTCGCTTAGATTTTCGTCTTGACGGGGCCGGTGCGCTACCATTCTTGGCACAAAGCTTGGCATATTTTTCTTCAAACTTCTTTGACAGTTTCTGCCCTAGTATATGGAATTCGCTACCCTCTGGGTTGTAGGCGATGCAATTCTTCCAAATAAGGCGCACGTCTTCGGCAGCATCAAACAATGTTTTGTACCTCCCTTCGGTAACTTTTCTCTTGATGAGGCCAAGGTCCATGGGACTTCTGATGACTCGAGGATAGTCGAAGAGGCCGAGAGATTTCCAGTCAACAGGTTCTCTGAATGACGCTATGAAGGGAATTGTGACCAAAGTTGAAAAAGGGTGTGAGCTATACATTGAGTCACGAGAATCTAGTATGGCACAACTGGACTGAAAATACTCACATGCATCCGACCTGGAATAAAAATGCGATAGCAGCTTGGACATGGCTTCCCACTCCGGAGTCAACGTGTCAGTGTTACGAGAGGCTCTCGTTGGTAACACTTTCCGATTAGAACGAGACGGGGGAGCTTGACCGGATGGCGGTACAAGCGACGAACTGGGTTGATCGCCATCCCGACGTTTCTTCTTTGGGATAGTGAAACTAGAACTCATTGTTTCCAACAAAAGACGTCGTGTCTACAAAGTAACTTAATCACAAAAAAATATATGTTCTCAATTATTTCAGATGATACTAATACTATCTTGGTACAGTACAATAATATGCTCTGGAGATAGAAGTATGACAAGTTGAATGAACATGTGAGAGTTGGAAGATGCAACATTATAAGACGTAATACAGAATGCAATTTATTGCTTTCGCAAACAAAGATTGTCACCAACAAAGGCAAAACATATTAACTCGCAGCAAGTCTAAGGATGGTAACTCTGTTGCATAGACCCAAGTCATGCTAGACTCTTCAGAAACCATAATTCTTAGCAAAAATGATGCCATAAGATACAACCAGCTAAACACGACCACTTAAACATTGAGGTGTCAGTGAAACATGAGCCATATCCCCATAAGAACTTCCTAATCCAAACCCAAGGCAAATAATGACACCATCCCAGCCCCTCCAGCTCCAGCCTAGCTCTCGCAATGCATCACGACGCCGATGGATAGAGGGCAAGACGCAACCACCGACCCACCGCACCTCTAGAGCACGACACCGCCAGCCGATGACGCCCACCAGCCATCACCGCCGAACACGACAAAGGAAGGCATCATATTCTCGCTCACCTACTAGCAGACGCCGCGCCTATGACGGTGCCTTTAGAATGCGATTGCAAATAGAGATGAGCTGATAGATAGCCACCGACGATGCATGCCACGGCACCCCTAGCTCTCGATGCCCTGCAGATAGTTCGGTGGTGAGAAGAAGGCAACGTCTGAGTCTGAAGAGTTCTGCGCCGCCGCCGTAGGGCGTGGTGGTCGGGCGAGGGACAGACGGTAGTGCAAGATCCATCATCATGGTCATACAATACTGCTTTTGCTTCTTGTGTCAAAATACCGCACACAAGCTTCGTTAGAAGATCGAATATACACGAATATACGTAGAAAGTTGAAGATATATGGAAAAAGAGCTCATCACGGAAATTTGTCCAGTAGCGTAGAAGCTTGCATCGTAAGAAGCGATATTTCCTTCGCTAAAGGCGCCAGGACCCAGGATAGGACGTCTTCACTTTTCATTTTTCCTAACTAAATACATCATGCTTGTATTGTAGCATTTTATTTTCCAGCATTACAATACAATCCCAGCCATGACAGCATCCTCATCGAGCCTCTTCCGACGTCATAGAAATAGAGATGCGGATGAGAATGACCGTCCATCGCCTCCATCGTCCAGCCGCGCCGATGTGGACGATGGAGGCGTCAATGAAGCATCGCCCACACAAAATAATAGTCACGTCGGTGCATCATCTGCAAGTCGAGATGGTGGGTCGAATAATAATAGCAGTAGCGATGGCGTCACACCCATATCCATAGCCGCCAGTCATCCCACGGCAAGTAGCAGCCATTTATCAAATAGTGCATCGCCTCCTACGGATGATGAAGAGCAAGAGTTGGTGGTGCAAGTACCTAATAATGGGCATCCCAGCAACTCTTCCGGTGGTACCCCATCGCCCTTCGTTCTGTCAACGGTAGCATGGGAACCTACTGAAGAAGCCATGGCACTGCGTCGAGAAGCAATCCACAGTGAGGTATGTTGCTGTAGTATTTCGTTGCAAAAACCGTTCCTCTAGCCGTTAGCCGTTAGTCTTACGCATCATGACACATCACTCTCTTCCATCTCTCTCTCTCTACCTACAGGTAGAGAGAGTACAACGAGCAAATTTCGTTCATTTTCTGGTATTATGCCTGGTTCCCACAACATTATTACTCATTGTTATAGCCGCAATCGTTAGTGAGGATGGGGAATGCAGTGGTGGTGGAGATTATGGATTGACAGTAGTGTGCGAGAGAGAGCCGCGGAGTTTTGTGAATGCCTTTACTAGTAGGTGTATCTGTGATGCCGTGAAGAGCAGTATCATGGCCCCGTCGGAAGATGTTACTAGTATGGGGGGAGAAGATGATGGAGAGGAGACTTGAGACTGGAATAATATGCTGAAGGGTGGGCGGGAGGGAGGGGGTGTGAGAATGTGATGTGAGATTATGAATGATATTGTACATACATTCCAAAATCCAAATAATAATTCCCAAGAGGCATCAGGGAAAAAAAATCACGACAATACTAACATCTCCAGCTCTTTGGGGTTAATTGTGGAGTTCGTTTTGGGGTTTGACCTTCCTTTGCAGCAGCGCCGCGCATCAATTGAAAATGTTCTTAGAGGAGACGGAAGAGAGGAGAATGATTGTAAACAAAATGCCTCACCAGATGGAAGACTGGGTGAGCAAAAGGATGATGTAGAGCTATATGTAAAGGCAGGGGCCGCTCTAGTGCACCTACGCTACGCTCCATTCAAAGGAAAAGAATCTTCAATATTCACTGGCAAATAGTAATAGGCTGTTTCATTTATATCTCGATTAATGAACCAGATTCTCTGAACTTGTAATTTAGGACACCATCATATTGGTAATTGAATGATAATAGCTATCAGTTCCAAAGCATCTTACTGCATTTTTTCTTGAGAATATTGAAGTTCTTTGCTTCCACACATAATCAAACAATAGGATGGACTTGGACTCCAAGTAGGATCCCCAGTTTGAAATTGAAACAAATAGAACAACTACGAGCTCATGATTTCTAAGATAATAATAATAATAATATCATGGCTAACACTTGTACATCTCTACTTCAAAATAGAGGGGTATGTGCCTGCTATACACTCTACCACCTGGATGTGCTTGAAAGAGTAAGATGCTCATATGGAACTATTGCATCCATAATCTTACTCCCTATATTTTTCCAAACCGTAAGGTCAACTCAGGATATGAAATATATCTTGCTAAAAAGACCATACTAGGAGGTACAGCTGTCACTGCACCGCATATTGTTCTTTGCCTGTGTTATATTATATTTTTCTTTGGGCCCTCAGTGTCGAATATTGGGAAAGATGTGCATAAAATAGAACAAGTTGGCCAGGGCATGAGTTAACTCTATCTTGCTTACCCATTGTATTAGTGGCCAACTTCCATAGTCGTTGAAGCATATTTCCTCATTCAGCTCTACTTGCATGAATGCCCACAATGTCATTCGCCTCCTCCATGTATTGTCCACAACACACAATTAAAGTTTCGACGGTTCTCCCAACCTAGTACACTACTCAAAAGGGACTGGTACACACATGCCTCAAGCTCAAGGGTCGTTTGAGCATTGGTGAATGTGGATTCGGACGAATCCCTTCCTACTGCTGTATTTTCCAAAAGTAGTTCCGCCGCAAAGGGATCATCTTCATCCAATATGAGTAATCCTCCTCCTTTCTGGGCAATGATACCGGTCGTGTCGAGCAGATCGTTCTCACTACCCGACAGCAAGTTGTTGATTGTCATTCCTACGCATAGCTGCAGTTAAGCGTTGTCATGTTTTATTCGATCGGATCCAAGCCGTCATGGCGTGTGTGTCCATCTCTATTAAGGACGTGCAGGAGCGAGACACAGTGGTTGTACTTGGTCTTGCCTTGGCTCGGTTCACCACACGACGTGCACTGAGGGTATTATGCTGGCATTATATGACTCGATGCAGCGTACGGCGTACGGAAAAGACTCTCAAGAAATGTGAGCAGAACATGGCTTATGAGAACATGCCTATCCCAACTCTCTCGGCTCGTCTCAAGAACTTCCGGCCCCCCCAAGACTCAACTTAATTCAAAGAAGATTGATCTTAAGAGAAGCTACTCCTACCTTAACAACGTCCTACACATTGAGTTAACCACCGCCCATCCCAGGATCCTTGCGATACTCGAACACATGGATGGAAACGAAGAGCTCCGGCGCGTGCTGGGTAGGAATGTTGCCATCCTCGCCCTGGACGATGAGATTGGACGTGCGGAGAAGGAAATACAAGCCTTCCTCGCAAGTATGCCGATCAACATGGCTCATAATGTGTACAATGACTCAGCTATTCCTCCTCCCTCATCAATCCAGGCCATAAATATCGTATTCAATTTACCGATGGAACGGCCCCCAAACCGGCCATCGAGTCAATCCGGACTTTCTTCATGAAACTCACGGTGGATGACACCCCGGAAGGCCTGACCCACAAGACCGCGTTTGAGTCGGTTATACCTATTGCACAGGAGGGTCAAGACAAGGGTGGTACGTTGATCGTGTACTTCAATGATTCCAAGGGTAGCAAGCATAAGACGCAACACCGTTTGGTGCATGGTCCAATACATGGCCTTGTCAAGCAACTTCTAGTCAATGGAGCGGCGTGGGCATTTCATTATATGAAGAATGTGCTTTGGTATAGCAAAGGAATCTGCCGCAGTACAATGCAGGGATTCGACGAGAGGGGCCGCAAATTGGTGGATGATGCAATTTGGAATGGGGAAGATCCTATATTACAGAAGGGGTCGCGGCCATGACCGCAAGGGGTATTGATCTCTGGCATATGGACCTCTCCGGCTTAGTCAAAGACAAGGATCAGATCGATGCACAGGATGATGAACGAGGAGTGCTGGAGAAACTAGTCAACCAACACCGGCTTTACGAAGATGGCGTCCCCAAGGTCGAAGCAAGTGGAGCATTGGTGCGGACCAGCTGCTCCGAGGTCTCCTCTGTCGCCGCCTCCGATAAGTCCACGGCCGATCATAACATGAGCTTGAACTAACAAACTAACAAGGTCAGCCTGGCAAAAAGCAAGGGTGAAAACGCTGCGCGCTAAATGCCTTCATGATTGCACAGGCACAGGGCTTTGATCCAGATGCCGCACTCATGGCTCAGCATCCTCCAAGTGACCCGTCCGCAGGGAGTGTGCACATGAAAGTAGACCAGCCAGATGCTGAGGCCAATGGGAACGGCAGAAAATGTGAACGGATGGACGTTTCCGTTTCCTACTCTACACCAATAGCGCTACTGAGCTACCATTGATACTTCACGACGCTACTGAGCTACCGT
>JALLAU010000118.1:0-21208 GCA_036939495.1 Thalassiosira hispida | reverse complement strand
CATCCCAAGAATCTTCTGGCCCGTGCATGATCCAACTGTCGATGTAGTCCGTTTGCAAATTCTCGAGACTTTTCTGGAGGGATTGCCTCACTCGGTCCCCCAATGAAGCATGTTTATCATAGGGTACTTTGTCGGGATCGTGAGCACTCAGACCAGAGAACTTGGTTTGTATCCATATATCTTTTCTATCGAGATTCAGATCTCGTGCCGCGGTTGTCCAGCCTTCGCCTAACCCGGCTTCATTGTAGTGGCGTGGCTGGCAGGCCGTGTCGATGTGACGGAATCCTGCTTTGATTGCCTTCTCGACTAGCCCGGCGGTAGCATCTGTTGATTTGCGTGGATATGGAGTGTGTGAGTGTGTTAAATAACACAAGTCTTGGAAGTACAAAACCAAATCCAGAATAACAGTGTTGCTTTGTTCACATAGACACACCTTTCTTCCAGGCAGTGCCATATTTAAGGGTTGGAAAATCACTCAGTGTGTAGGCGCTGGCCGAGCATAGAAGGACGGATGCGATGGAGAGTATTGTTATTGACGCCATCAGGTTTGCTGAAGCATTGATATCAGCCAAAAGCCCTTTCACTTGGATCTCTTATCTGCTTGGGGAGCTGCGCGAGCCGATAAAGAGCGGAACCTGCGGGAACCGAACATCTTGAGTGAAAATCTTCGAGATCTTCTTGGCCGATGGATCTTTTCTGGGATCGGAAGGTTGACACCACGTATTCCTACGTAGCTTTTGTACTGGAGGAAAACATCAACAAGGATTCGTATTGTACGATTCGTACCACAGAACACAGAACAAACAAACAAACATAAAATCCAAACCCACCAACCAACACCAACACCCCAACCAAAACTATTCAACGCAAAGAGAGATAATAGAAACCAATAGTAACAACATGAATTCTTTCCACCTCGCCCGCAACCTCTCCAAGAGGAGCCAGACTATGATCACCTCCCGGTTTTTCTCCAAGGGCGGGGCAATCCCCACGAGCTCGACGGCCCAAGTTGACGGTGTCAAGGTTGTTGGCTTGCCTCACATGTCGGTAAGATATATTTTCATGTAGTTGTTGATATAATCGGCCCGAGTTCGCTCCTTTCTTTTACGTCAACCTCTCATCTCCTATCGCCGTGTGTCGCTCCTCTCGTATCGTGTACAAACAGACATCCTCCATGAAGTGGGCCGAAAGGCAAAAGTACTGGCTATCCGACCCTGGCTGTTACCCTGTCATTGGTAAGATATATTTTCATGTTAGGATAATCGGCCCGAATTCGCTCCTTTCTTTAACGTCAATCTCTCATCTCCTATCTCCGTGTGTCGCTCCTCTCGTATCGTGTACAAACACACGTCAAAAACAGCCATCTTGGGAGGGGCGGGCGTGTTCGTCGCTGGATTTATTGGCTGGTTCCTTCTCACGGCTCCCGATGTTCAAATCAACCCCATGAAGAGGTAAGTCTTGTGTTGGCGCCATTCTCTTGATATAGGCGCCGAATTCTATGGATAGCACATCTTACGTGTCGGACTCTTTTTGCCTGTTGCCCCTCCACCACCAGGCAAAAAACTATTCGTGACTGGAAATAAAGCGTCTTGTAGGAATGAGTTTGTCGTATTAGTTGTGGTGTCAGTGTTGGGGAAGGATTGTAAAACTCATCGCTTTCGGAGACGTTTGGGCTTGCCCGGCAACGTATGTGGGACTATTTTCCTATTGAGTATGGCTGATATTTCTGAGAGCTAGCGGGCAGAGACGATCCTTTCTGATACTTAGATATTTCTGAGAGCTAGCGGGCAGAGACGATCCTTTCTGATACTTAGTACCGTATGTTTGGAATGCTTAGAGGGTCACACTAAAAGTTTTTTGTAATTTTATTTAGCATGTTGATTTGATGAAACATAGCTTATGATTTCAAATTCCTTGTCTGCCAGCGACCGGCGACAACTACCCGTTATAAATTGAATGTGTGAATAGTGCTGGCTCTTTGCCAATCGATTAGGTCTAGAAATCATGATGTTGCATATAAAATATAAATATTGGGACTGTGAAATTTACTTCCTTACAATCCTTTACCAACTAAAACCAATATAAATATGGCTGAAGGTGGCCATTCCAGGGAGAGATGGGAAAGTCATTACTTATGATAGTTCCAAGTTGATATGACAGTGCAGAAACTAAATTTTGGTGTTTTGAGATGAGAATATAGTGTACCAATCAGGCGTGGAGCCCCTACTGCATAGTTGAGGTTGAATGGCTGGGTCTCCACTTCTTTATATAGATATCTTGTACCTCGGTTAAATGCAGCATATCTAACACATAGATACACATGCGATATGCACCAATGTAGTCTTTGGATAATAGTGCTATCTGTAGTATTACAACAAATCCCTGCCAGCAACATTACAAAAACAATAGGAGCCCAAACCATCACAGTACCCTACGCTATTGATATCACATCCGATTTACCACAAACCCATGAAATTTCCCCAAAGAGGAAGTCACACTATTTCAACAACTCCATCTTTTTCCTTTGCATCATCGGCATCACCTTCTGTTCCCATTGAATCATCAACATCACTTCCTGCGTCTGTCGGTTCAGCATCATCACTTCCTGCGACCATCGATTCATCATCGTTAACTGTGTCCGCCGATTCATGAATCTTCAAGCCCCCCTTGTTGCGCCTTTTCTTCAAGAAGAATATCAGGATAGGGATAATAATCAGTATCCCTATCAGTGTACCTATAATTGCAGCCGTTGGGTTGCCCTTTTGCTCCGAAGGCTCCGTGTCCATCTCTACATCAAGCAAGTATTGAATGGTATTCCCCTCAACATCAACTATAAAATTGACCTCTAGCTGCTTTGTGACGTGAGCAATAGATGTCTGTTTCCCCGAATTATCAATGTCTTGATACACGTCCGCACGAGCGCAATATGTGTGGTCGAATTGGTCCTTTTGTATTTCATCTGGGGAAATTTCTATGTCTAGGTAGGCAGCTGTTATGATTTTCCCACCAAGAATGAATGGACCGACGCATTCATCATCTACCATCGATTCGCACGCAGGCTCGTTGAACTCTGAACATGTTCCTCTTTTGATGTCAGATGCACTGTTGAAGCTGCAGGAATATGGAATAGGAATGCAGGCACGCAAGCAAAAACGTTAGCATTCTCAGTTCTCAGCAAGTTTTTGCTACTCATTGTTATTATCGAATCATTGTCATTGGTGCACAAAAAGTGACTTACCCTTGAACATCGAATTCACAATGATGGGTGATTTCCTTCCCGTCTCATCATTAGTTTCCTGTTCTCCCCAGCAACGATCGACTGTTGGCCTTGGTTGAGATAGAGAACGCTTCCCAGCCGATGAGTCGATGCCAATGCTGATACTGCTATCCGCGACGCCATCGGTTCTTGCCCGTGTAGAATGAGAGCCAGGAAGTGTTTAACCATTGTAAATTTGAATAGATCTCTTGATTTTATGCCACTTTCTTTGTCAACCATAACAACCTATGCATTTGAGTGGGAAGCATTGAACATTGAAGCTGAAGCATGCACAGCAGGCCCGCGCGATTCTTTACTGTTGATCCCCGCAAGACCAAGAGTCCGATCAAGACCAAGAGTGTATCGCTGAAGTCAGTACATAGGAATCAGTTGATCATCGCCAATGAAACTTCATGGATCTTCTGTTCTTGCTTGTTGTTCACCCAGTTGTGTAGGTAGGTAGGTGCGAGCACGGGGAGTGGGGAGAACCATCACGGTCTCTCCTTATTCTCTGGTCTCATAAAACATATACGTCTCTACTCCCAATCACATGGCATCACCCATTGTAGTAGTCGCAATCAAAACATCTGCGGAAACCGCAATTGGCATTGGCCTCACTGGAAATGGCATCGTCAAAATCTCCACAATCTCATCAGATGGTCTATTCGCTGGTACCGACTTGAAAGTTGGCATGGTATTAGAATCTGTCGACAACACTAAATGCGTCACAGCTGCTGGAGCGATTTGCATACTTAGAGCGGCGGAAGGGTCAGGTTACGATCGTGGCTTATGATCATTTTGTCTACAAAGCTGTAAACGCACCGTCCGTACCAAAAAAGAGAATCCAACCTACGTCGTCACCTGCGGTCATCTTAGTTATTACCAAGCCTTCAAAGAATGCCAAACTTGGAATCGGCTTCGGTTTTGGAAAAGGTGGTAGACTCAAAGTTGCATCCATTGATCCCAATTCTCCATTATTTACTCGAGCTCATTTGAAGGTTGGCATGAAAATCGATACCATCAACGGAAAGGACTACTCTACATACAATGAAGGAATTACATGGCTCAACAAAGCAACGGGTAGAGTAACAATTGTTGCTTCGGATTTCGAGAAGCCGGTACCTAAAAAAAGAGATACAACCGCGGCTACGGGTACTACGGCTAGCTTTCTTCTTGATGGTGTAGTGGTAGCTGCAGAATGTGTCAGCTGCTGTTAGTTTGATCTCGTAGTCGAGCCCTTTTTTAGATGTGAAATAATTATCCAATGGATATATAATATATATATTGAGCGGTGTCAACTCCCATGTAAAGAGGGGGCTTCCAGGATCTACAAGGAGCGTACAGAAAAAAAGATCATGTATATCCTCATCTTCTAGCAGGAAACCCCGAGATCCTCCTAGATCGTACGAAGTTGCTTCCTCCGTCGATTGAATACAGGTGTACGCCCAGCGGCTGCGCCTTTCGAAACATGATTATTGATAGATATCATCGCCTTGCACTGAGAACGATGAAAGGAAAAGATCAGGCTTGGTTCTGAATCGTACTATTCCTACATGGGGATAGGTATCTACTCACAGACGCTCACACCACAACCGCACATTATTCTTATTTCTTTATTTTAGTGGAAACTCCAGGAAATCATTCAGGGCGACCTGACCATCACAATATTCGAGCTGGTGAAGGACCTCTCCACAATAGAGAGCAAGAATGCCAAATACGATAACAACACGGAAATCCAAATCAACTCGTGTGACAACCCGGCAAATATTCCATTCTCACCGAGCACGATGAGTACGAAAATAAGTGGACTTTTGAGTTCTGCAATTACCTCAGCAGCTCGCACAACTGCATTCACCGCCATACCGAGGTCGAGTTCGAGAATAGGAATAGTTTCTATAACGGCTCAGAGAACCAAACAATTCTCCTTCCGTACTACTAGTACGAAACCGGTGAACCCCCCTGCGCTCTTTGCCGCAGAGCCAGAACCAGGCCCATGTCCTGAATGTTCCGACGAGAACGGCTATTGGGACGGAGCGACTAGCTTCGCGTGCATCGCCTGTGGACATGAATGGCCAGTCGGGACGTCGTCAACGGGGGAAGATCAGGCAAATACAGACGACGATGGTGCTGTGAGGGACATTAATGGAAATGTTATTGAATCTGGGGACACGGTTGTGCTAACAAAAGAACTTGGAAAGGGTTTGAAGAAGGGGCTGAAAATCATTAAAATTAGAGTAGGAGACTTTGGAGATGATCACGATTGTCAAGGAAGCATTCCTGGAATTGGGACTTTCAATCTGAAGAGCCAATTCCTGAAACTGAAAAAGACAAGCAAGTAGAAACGTCAAAATAACAAATCTTTGACTCATACTATACTTCTCGTACTGGATATAGGATTGAACGAGGATTTTCATAGACCTAATTATTTTGCTGCCGGCATTATTGTAATAGCCTCCAACTGTCAAAAAGTAGGCAGCATTTACAATGTATAAGAGTACATGATATATTATTATGCACACGCATCGGCATAAAGACACAATACAACCATATCAAGAGAATATTGTACCATAGTGTAGGCAGAGAATGTCTACTCTTCGATGTATTGAAATCGTTGATTCCTGATAGCATTATTTTATAGTGAACTGAAACCACATAGTAGGCCTTGTAGTTTTTGCTGTTGGCCAATGTGTCGAGAACTACAACAAGCTCGAGAGTTTGGCTGAACATCACTGTCTCCGCCTTTTGCCCTGACTCCTCAATTAGAGATAAGATCTGCGTGACTCGATGCAGCGCTTTTCTTTCCCCAGTAACAGGTCAAAGGGAAAACAATAAAAAATACCAAAATAGCAAATCAATCATGCAAAAGAGAAATAAAAGAAAGCCAATTCCTCACGCACAACACCTTCTTCGTCAATAAACATGTTTGATTTTCATAATTATTTAATTGATTCAATAACAAAAAAATCCTAATAGAATGATATATAACCCCAGTGACAACACCAATACGTGGCATGAAATTTATGGGAAAGCTGATTTGATTGTGAAGTTGGGGATTGAAGTCTGGTGAAGAAGAGCTAATAGGATTGTTACTAGGTCTTGTGGCAAAACGTCCAACTCCAAAGCAAACAGTTTGTGTCACCTTTTCCGCCCTCGCCTTCGAATATTCCCCTCACATGTTTTATCGACACAATAAAAGACGCACATACACCCGTTTTTGAATTGAAAGCTCAGCACTTGAAGAATTGAATTTGATGTTGGTGTGTGTGTGTCTCATAGATGACTTATAATATGCCACTTCTTTTTTGGTATCCCTCTTTGATATTGTCTTTTTGATAGATTTTGTTTCGCTTGAACAGTGTTTGAATGCATAGCTTTTTTTTCAAGCGTTTAGCGTATTTCCCCAAAATGTTAAATCCCCTTCAGTCCCCGTTGATCTTATGAGGTAGAACCGTAGATAGACCCCAAAGAAGTTACCCCATTTGTTTTTGTTATTTACATCGGTTGATACCCCTGCGAATGCTGCTGCGCTTGCATCTGATGAGCATGTTGCTGAGCAGCATGCAATTGCTGCTGCAGCAACAAATTTTGCGCCGCCTCCCTCCGTTCTTGCAACCCCGCCACCATCGGCTCTGCCAATCTTTTGGAAGCTCTTCCCTCGTAATTACATTGGCGTATCCACACTTGACTTACATACTTGACATCCACTGCCGGCATTGCTGCATGCAGTGCCATCTTATCCATCAATCCATCCAAAGTCGAGGGAAAAAAGATGAGCGCCATACCACGACGGGGCTGTACCTCTATATTCAAATTCGGAAACGCCGTGGCACCCCCCCTAGGAACATCGTTGAGGTACACCAACACAGTCACAGTCCTCTGTCCCCCATTTGCGGCAAACCGCCTCCCATCCTCGTCACTCAAATCGAACGCATCAAAATGCTGCAAATACTGCTGGCTAGGTAAATATCTCCCCACCTGCGGCAGCTCACAATGCTCGGCCGGTTTGCCCGTCAACAGACTGACCTTGCGCAAATACTCTGGCAAATCCTCTCGGGCCAGGTAACACGTACTGCTGGTCCTGCTCGCGCTGTACTCCCCGCTTCCTTTTCCCACCACGGGAGCCGGTCCGAACGCATCGCTCGATGAATCTATTAGGAAGTCACACTCGAAGTCGGATAAAAAGTTATTGACAGAAAATATCGGAGGATGGGCGTGTAGTAGCTGCGCGCCTGGATAGTTGGGATTGATTCCATTGTAGATGGGTGGGACTAGTGGACGATCTTGTACGGATAAAGTAGGGGTGAGCGCTCCCCATGTTGGGGGGATGGGTGGTACGTAGTGCGGGATGGTCATTTGTGGTGAGAGAGTGGAGGCTGCTGTGGGTGGCATCGGTCCCACTGGGACTATCGTCGCAGCTGCATTGGGATTAGTGGGTGCAATCGGAAGTAGGCCTGTTGCGGCAGGGTTGACTCCTGCCGATGATGCTGCAATAACGGCCAGTGGATTGTTCGCAGCTAATAACAACGCGGCAGCGATTGGATCGCCCGTGGCAGCAGCCGCGAGTAATGGCGCCGCGGCAATGGGGTTAAGCCCCAACTTTGCCACGACAGCTGCAGCCTGTTGAATGGGCGCACCGGGAGCAAACAATGCCGCAGTTGACCCCCCCGGACCAGCTCCCGCCTGGGATGAGGTCACGGCACCAATGCTCAATGCGGCAGCCTGAGCCGCAGCCTGTTGCTGCACGAGCACCTGCTGTTGGACTGAGCCAAACGCAGGTACCCCCGTCGGCACAAAGTACGCGGCATGGGACTGCTGCTGCTGTGCATTCAACTGCAGTGAGTTCAGCGAGCTTGTCATTTGTTGTTGTTGTTGTTGGTGTTGCTGACGTACCAATGCCTGTTCGAGCGATTGTTGTGCGGCAAGATTTGCCTGCAATGCCTGCATTCCGTTCAATCCCAGCATGCTATTATTGCTATTGATCTGTGAATGTGAATGCGTAGATGACGGATCCTCGGGGTCCTGCTGCATATCCGACGGCCCGTTCACCGCGGCATCATTCGATCCTTCCAGGCTCGAATTGTTCAGCGACGGCGGCCGCTGCTGCTGTTGTTGCTTCTCGTCGGCGTCACGACGCTCAAGTTCACGGCCGTGGCCACCGCCATTCTCCTTCTTCTCCTCCACCAATTTCAATTCGTTGTCGCGAGAGCTGGTGTACCCCATGGTATTATGTAGTGACAATCAAATAAAAGAATGCATGCGCGCTGCTTTACTTTTACTTTGAGTTTGAGTCGGATGAATAAAAATACATAATGTGCGGCTGGGGGAAGGAATCACCTGAGACTCGCGTCTTCGATTGTTGGTCTATTTTCGTCTTAATTTACATAACGACGTCTTGACTTTCACTGGGCAGTAAAGAGAAGTCCCGGGTACGAGGTCCGTATTTACTCCCTCCGTTCTCACTAATTTGGATGGCCCTTTGCCTATTTGGCGATCACACTAGGTGGTATCGCTGGATAGCGGGAAACAAAAGAAAGAACAATATTATGTAACAACAAACAGAAATGAAGAAATCCTAAGAAATCCACAGCATAGTAGATTGGCATACACAACAAACTGCATCCCTGTCGTCCTGCCCTATGAACTTCCTCCGCAACGTCATGAAAACCAACAACAGCAACAACACCACCCGTCAAGAATCCTCGGAGGCTTCCTCCTTCATGGAAACAGAGTCATCGGATGCCGGTGATTATGCTTCATCCTCCTCCGCCGTCTCCGGCGCCGCCTACACACGCCGTGCCCATCACGCCGGGTCATGGTACTCTGCCGACGCCAATGAATTGGATTATGAACTGACCAAATTCTTGGGTGATGCCGAGGATGATGATGGTAAAGATGATACCATCCTCGCTTCCTCTAGTAATGCCACCAACTCAGTAGCGCCAGGTGGTATTCCGAATGCTTGCATTTCGCCACATGCTGGGTTTCGTTATTCGGGTCCTACGGCGGCATATTCGTATTTGGCGCTGAAGGAGGCGATACTGAGGAATTCGTCTTTGAGAACTATTATTGTGGTAAGACCATAGGTAGATGCAGGACACAATTCTTCATGTGTTGCATATCAACCACTCAACATTCATTATGCTTCATCGCGTCACTTTTTTAAGCTCCATCCATCGCACCATGCGTATTTGGACGGATGTGCTGTGTCAGGTAAGATAAATGCACACGTGGTGGTAGACTTTGCATGTTTATTATTCAAAGTATATAACGCATTTCTTTTATATCCATCATCTCTACAAATGATACTACAAGGTGCATCCAAAATACAAACACCATTGGGCAATCTAAAAGTAGATGTTAATCTACGGGAACAATTACTATCCACAAACAAGTTTGGAATAATGGAACGCAGTGTCGACGAAGAAGAACATTCGGGAGAGATGCAATACCCATACATTGTAAAAATGATCAATGACGCACAGTCTGAAAGTGGACGACAGTACAATAACATTAAGGTGTTGCCTATTATGATTGGGTCGATAAAGACGAGCAAGGAGGAGGCATTTGGCAGGTTGCTTTCGCCATATTTGTCGGATCGTGGAATATTCACAGTGATTTCCTCTGACTTTTGCCATTGTAAGTACAGTGTTTTGGATACTCCATAGTTTGATCCATCTCTATCATCTCACCATACAAGCACTTGCGCACAATTTCAACATGGCTGCAGGGGGCAGGCGATTTAGCTACATGCCACAACCATCCAAATCTGAAAACAACATTAATGAAATATATGACTACATTGAATACCTCGACAAGAAGGGAATGAAACATATCGAAATGCAACGACCTGGAGCCTTCGCTGATTATCTACGTGAATATTCCAATACCATCTGTGGCCGACATCCGATAGCAGTTTGGTTGCATTCTATCCGTGAGTCGGCATTGACGCATGACGTACGCTTTGTCAAGTATGCACAGTCTGAGAAGGCTCGATCGACGAGAGATAATAGTGTTAGTTATGCTGGTGCAGTGTCACGGGTGGCAATGTTTGATGGTTAGGATTGTGCAAGAGAATTGTAGCATGTGGATTTGCAGGTACTCTAGGCAGATGTATACACAACTTAAGATTAAATCATGGCAGTAATCTCTTTATATCATGAACTGCTAAACTCCTTCAATCTTGCGTCATCCTTGCTATTGCGAATATCCCATTCTTCGGCACAAAACTCTTCATCGCCCACACCCGAGAGCAACCAGTGGAAGAATGCGGCAACATTGTCCGGTTGTTCCAACTTGCCAGATTCATGCAAAGTATGGAACTTACTCGCCATAGGAAAGTGTTCCGATGGCCCATCAAATCCTCGTACCTCATCCTGCATGGGTGTATCCACAACGCCAGGCCTCACAGATCCAACTAATACATCATGTTGTGATAATTCGGTAGATAGACAGCGGTACATCATGTGTAAACCCGCCTTGGTTACGCAATATGGACCCTGTAAGTGAAGAAAAGAAAAATGTCAGTGGCATAGCATTTTACAGTCTTGATACAAAGATATCACACAGCTCACCCAACCGACGTAAGAACCATGTGCCGCTCCTGAACTGACATGTAGTACTCTCGCTTTGGATCCTTCCCCCGAACACCGTTTCAGATGGGGTAACAATGCTTGTGTCAAGAATAGTGGGGCGTCAAGATTTGTAGCAACTACCTTATGCCAAGTGGATCTATCAATCTCGGTCAGCGGAGCTATAGGTCCAAGCAGTCCAGCATTGTGGATGAGATACTTGACACACGCGTCTTTGGGCAACGCTGATAATATGGAAGATACACCCTCGGGAGTGCTAACATCCGCAGAAACAATGTGGACTCGGGCATCATCGCCCTTTTCGACACCTGATATGGCCTGTCGCTGTACCTCTTCCAGTTTCGGCAATCTTCTACCGACGGCTAGGCAATGAAGATTGGGCTCCCGCTGAACGAGACGGCGGAATATTGCCGCGCCGATGCCTGATGATCCACCTGTGATTACGGCCCATTGCTTCATTACGCGCTGCTGCTTAAGTGACGCTCGCTCGTCTGCTACAAATACAAAATGAGGTGTGAGTAGTTCTAGCTGGGCAATTTCTGAGTAGTTCTAGCACATGGTGATGGTATGGAGGGTGCTCTTATGATTATGATGTAGTTACTACTGTTGCTGTTGTAGTTAGTAGGCTGTGTATGTAGGTGCGAGATAAATCCTTCCCGCCAAAATATCATATTTCTACGTAGGTAGGAATAGTATCGTTGACAAAAATGTCCCTCCATTCTTCCGTTCACTTTCCGTTCACCACTTCCACTCCAAGACCGCCCTGCGCCTGAATTCGTGAGAGATGTATATTTTTTACCATTACCAGATGAACGAGATGATGAATGGAGCACCCAAGCCAACCCCAACAAGGCGGATGTTTGGTGGTCAGATCCATTATCATAAAAAGAGAGCATCAAACACGAGATCGACCCGGCGTGCTTCGTGTCGAGGCCAAGGCCGTCACCGACGTATTGGTATTGTCGCCTGTATGATGGTGTTCGTATCATCATCCTTCGTCGTCCTCGTCGTCGATGCTATCAAATACGCAAAGATATGTGAGCTTCAATCGTCACCTCCAGTTTCACTCGAGTACGATGAGTCCACGAGGCAATTTACACTTCCAGAGGATGCTGTATCAAGCGAGACCGATATTTATGATTATGAGGGGGTGAGAAGGTTGACATTGACAGAATTAGGCCAACATGGAAAGAGGATTGTGCAACTGGGCAGTATGAGTAGAGGCAACAACAATTTCCTTCGAGGAAACAGAATTGCTGATAGATTACTAGACGCCGAACCAAATGGCAACTACTCTAGCAAAAAGACTTACATCGCAAGGTCATGCCCATGCGATGATTCAGGACGCACTTATTGTCTCATCGATGTCGATGGCATATCAGGCGCTGTGCCCGACTCATGCGGCGTCCCCTGGTCTGACGATCTTCCCAACCTCTTGTTCTCAAACAACAACAGCGACGTAATTGACCATTACAATACCTTGGACATTGGCTGCTTCGAGTTGAATAGTCAAACTATCTTTATAAGAAACGCATGGCCAGTGTGCGTTCTATGGTACGGAGCACTGATCATTTTTCTACTAGCCACGAGTAATGGCAAGTATGCTAGGGCGTACGTCGCTCATGCACTTTGCCCACGATTACAAACGAATGTCCGACAGGTCGAGCGAATAATGGCTCGAGAGAATGAAATGAGAACTCGATTGCGGGCGGCAGCAGTACGAGCTGCGAATTTGGCCGAGGGACCGGGCAGATATTTTGTGAGAACACGAGGAGTACGCATTCCGACTCGAGTACAAGGTGATTGGAGAAGAGATGGAATGTCAGAAGAGGATGAGAGGCATGAGGCGACGAGATGGTGGTTAGAACAGGCTGAGCACTTGGGTATATTAAACAGTAGCGTCGAGATGGTCCCGCCTCAACCGGTTGAATATGTATTGAGGACGAGGACGTTCTCAAAACATAAGGAAAGGGCGAGGATGGAACAGATACGTTTAATGAAGGCTAGAGCAAAGAGCGAAGAACTTTGCGTTGTAGATAATGTTGATGCTGAGCCTGTGGAAGAAGTATCACCATCTGTTGTTTCGACGCCATCAAAACATGCACCAATCACTGACGAAGATGGGCCATCGACGCCAGAAACTGTTGCCACAACACTCAGCGCCGGCGATTCCACTGATGACGACGATGACGAGGAATCAGCATCCATGAGTCCAAATGACTCCAATGATGCAACACTAGACATGTCCAATGAAAGAAAACCACAAAGCACTGTTGAAGACGATGAGGATACTTTTGAATGTACTATATGCCTCACAGAAATAGAAGATGGCGAGCAAGTGGGTGTATTGCCCTGCACTCATATTATGCACGTTGAGTGTTTGCGACATTGGATAGCAAGGAAAAATGCTTGTCCATTGTGTCAAGTGACTGAGCTTGCCTCTCCAAGGCCTGTTGAGTTGATACAGGAGGAGGGCAGTATCAGTGGCGACGAGGATGGAAACTCTGAGGGAGAAGGGACATCATCTGATAGAAATGTGTCCAGTAATGAACAAGGCAGAAGCACCAACGCTGAAGCCAATGCAGCAGGGAACACGACGACAGGAGATGATGCAACACCGTGGTACATGCCTAGATTTTTCTTCCCCACATCACCAGATACTACGCCAAGAAGAAGCCCTGTATCCTCTCAGTCAAGGTTGGTGCTGTCGGCATCATCCTCTTTGAGTGATAGTATGCGTAGAAGATCATCGCACGGCCCTCATGGGCAGCGCCGGCGACGACGAAGAGAGCGGCGATCAGAAGACTTTTGGTAGGATGTTGTGTAGTAGTATTTTCAGATACATGAAGTAAAAAGAAAACATTAGATCCTGAGTAAAGAGCAAAGTGGACCTCTCTTGGCATGGTACATGGTGGTGTTGCAATGTAACAAGGAATGACCATTGCTTCTGATGTGTTTCAAACCACTTGTTGGATGCATGAGGCAGGTGTGAGACCCCACCTCTGGCATATCTCAACCTCTAAGGCATCACTCTACGCCCAAATGGTCGGAATCAATCGGCTGGTTTTCAACAAGAGCCAACAAAATGGTCGTCTCTTGACACGTCAAATGTTATGTTGCTAATCAAGGTGTTTATTACAATTGTGTGAATAGTAGAGCAGTGGAGAGGTTCCATATCCATCTTGTTTTCTCTGTTCATGTCATTGTATCTGGTCAGGATAGGCTGGGCCTCAAAAAGAGTCTTCATTTGCAAAAGCTAGGCAACAGCTCCACGCGGCCTCCTCAATCACCTCAATCCTCAATGTCCACCGCAGCCTCCACCACCGCGCGCAGCCCCCACCACCACATACAGCCCCCACCACCGCAGCCTCCACCACCGTGTCCAGGACTGAGGTGATGGCAATGCCAAAGCCAGGCAATATCTGCAGGTGGGATAAGTTGACATTGGGGGTCACGGGTTGTTGCAACGAAGCTCGGAGTATCTGTTGTTCCAACTAACAACCAACAAGACCAAGACATAAGACCATCGATCGTGTGCACGCTGTTTTTAGGTGTCAGCTAAACCACCTTGAAATTGACCATGTTCACATGACTGCTCAATTACAGTCTCTTAACATATTAGCAATTTCAAAGTATTCATATGCAGCAAAACACAGATATATAAATTCAGCCTCTCCCCCATGAAATGTATCTCCCATCGTCGTCGGTATCGATTGGCACAGATATTTACAACTCCCCTGCACTATCACCACCTTTCCCTCCCGATCGCTTGTTATAGTAAAACACCGGCAACAACCCGCCCTTGCCGTCATCGTACAAATATCCATTCTCCTTACCCAAGTTACCCAGCTCCTGTCCCTTGCTGGGCATTTGCGTCGGTCGGCGATCGCCCCTCCTATGATTGGGATAATGATGTTCGGGGTTGGCGCTGTACGTGCACGTGGTCTTGTCGATAATCTTTGGATCGTCCTTGGAGACTTCTCCAAAGTTGTGAATACCTGGCACGCGGCGAAAGCGCTTCAACTCCTGTTCGTATTCTTCCAACGCTTTCTTTTTTTGATCCAATTCGGATTCGACCGACATTGCCCTCAGTTGCAACTGTTCAATTGTATTACGATAATCTTCAACCTCCCGTCCCTGTGCTCTCTTGGCCTTTTCCAGCTCGGCCTGCAATTCCTTGACAATTTTTCCAAAATTTTTGGCATTGTTTTCCACTTCGACCGACTTTGTCCCCTCGAAGTTCTGCACAACTGCCTTTTCGGAATCAACGTCATTCTTCGCCTCGAGGATACATTTCTCCAAGAGATAGTTTTGCAGCTCGGGGGGCAGCGATCGATGTAACGCCGCTGACTCGTGCGACGAAGGATGGCGAATCGATGATGGAGTAGGGTGATTGTCCCACTCGGCGTCAATCAACATTGGATCACATACCTCGCCCTGCCAGTGCTTAGCGATTACAGTGACGCATCGATTTCGTAGACTATCGCCCTGCAATACTTCCATTATGTCACAATTTTCATCGTCGTCGAGGATCAGGTCCACGTAGAATTTGAGGACCATTAATGCAACCTTGGGATCAATATCCTGCATGATCCGCGGCTTCGTCAGCTCCCTAAAGTATTCCACATCGATATCCTCAGCGTGATCTGTATATAGGAAGACAAATATAAGTGAAAGGTGTGAGAATACAGGGTAGACAAACAAGATCCAAACAAAAGGCTTCTCGGTAAATGACAATACTAATAACTCACGTTCGCCACAATACGAATACACAATCAAACTCAACAACTCGCTATCACACTGCAATTCCTTCGACAAAATCACCCTCCGAAACAATTCCGGCGGCAGTTTATAAATAGGTTCAAAGTCAACAGTCTCCGCCAAATTAGAAGCGGTAACATCAATTGCCCTCCCCAATATATCCTCCAAACGATACAAGTACGAATCCAACAAAAAGTACATGGCCGTAGCACTCTCGATGTTGTCCATAACATATACCTCGGCTTGTTCCAACAATGCACGGATTTTGTACCGTTTCCCCAAGTACACTAACGGGACGGCATTTTCAACATTTATATCCAACGGTCTGTCGGGATAGTATAAAAAATCCAATACCATACCCATGGCATTGGCCGCACTTTCCAACAGTACAGTTTCGTGCGTGTTAATATCCGACGAATGTCCGTCGGGATGGTTGGCACCTCGTGAACTATTCTCCGCCTCTCGAATCCTTCGTCCTAATAATTCGGAACGGCGTGATCCTACCGCGATCATTGCCTTGTGAACGTAGTACACGTCGCTTTTGGGGGAGGTTGATGATGGATCAAGTACAAAGTCGATACCGGATACGTCGACCGTGTCAAAGTCGGGAGCGTAGGGTCCTAGATTTGCACGGTTGACAACGATGGTATAATCGCTTAGGGAGGCATAGGAATCGAGACGCCAGTTTAATTCATCGTCTTCGACGCCGTCATACCGTGAATTTCGTGGTGGTTGCTGTTGCCGCTGAATGTTGGACTGCGGCGGTGGTCTCATGGAAGCGAATGTTGTTCCGTAGGTCATTGTGGGCTGCATATTATCATTTGGCGCAGAAAGAGAATCACCCTGTCGCGTCGCCAAAGTCTGCGAAGCACGTAGAGATCGATCTCTACCGCCGATCCTCGATGGATTACTTCGTGGGGCAATCGCCCTAGTAACTTGAATTTCCTGCTCCTCCTGCTGATGGCGCTGCGCCTCCTGTTCCCGACTGCGCTGCATCCGTTCCCTCTCCAGCCGTTGATGCAAATCTCGTTGTTCTTGTAGTCTTCTTTCCTCTCGTTCCCTCTCCTCTTGTAACCGGCGTTGTTCCCCCTCAAGTCGACGCTGTTCCTCCTGCGCCAAACGCTGCTGACGTTCCCGCTCCTCTTGCAACACACGAAGACGCTGCTGCTCGCGTTCCCGGTCTCCTTGCAACCGACGCTGTTCGCGCTCCTGTTCCTCGCGTAATATACGTTGCTCGTCTGCAACACGATGCTGTGCCTCCTGCCGTTCCCGTTCCTCCCTTAAATCCTGTATACGCCGTTCTTCTCGTTCCATCTCTTCGCGTAGATCTTGGATACGACGTTCCTCCCGTTCCCGCTCTTCTTGTATTCTACGATGTTCCTTCTCCCTCGCCAAAGACATTTGCTCCGCACGTCTATCCTCCTCCACTTTACGACGACGTTGTTGTTCCTCCGCCAAAGCCAAGGCACGCACCCTATGATGTTCCTCCTCCAAGGCACGCACCCTACTCCGTTCCTCTTCCTCGGCAGCAGCTCGCTTTTGAAATTCCAACTCTCGCGCCTGTTGTTCCCTTTCCATCTCCGCGTGATGTTGCAATTCTGCATCCAATTGCGCCTCCAATTGCGCCTCCGCCGATCGTTCGAGTGTCGCCGCAGTGTGCACTTCCCGAGTCAATTGGACCTCTGCTTCCTGTTCCAGCGCCGCGTGATTTGCCAGCTCTTGATCCAGTTGGGCTTCCAATTGACGTACACGTTCCTTTTGGGCGATGGATGCGGCAGATGCAGCTGCCACCGCCACTGCTGCCTGGGCGCTTGGTTCGTCTTCTTCGGGCAGAGGCGACGATACCGCCGATTCCGCATTTGCCATCGCTGCTTCCAATCGACGTACTCTTTCCTTTCGGGCGATGGATGCTGCCGAGGCGGTTGCCACTGCGGCCTGTGCCTTTGGTTCTTCCTCTTCTTCTTCGGTAAGTGGTGTCGAGCTCTGAGAGTAGTCCAAATTTGACGTCGCGCGCCGGCCCACCAATGCCACTGACATTGCCATCTGTTGTCCTTCGGTAGGTCTTTCGGGAATGGAAGTGATTGAATCAGCTCTTTCCAACGCCGACGGACGTCGTCTCGGTTTGCGGTAGGACGACGATTCGGATTCCGCATCGAGCAATTCCGACGAAAGTGCGGATAGATGAAGATCTCGCTCGCTCGAAGGTGCCGCTGGAACGTCTCGCTCGAGCTCAACCTTGCCTGCCATGATATCCTGAATCTTCTTATTCCTCTCGTGCGCACTTAGACTGCGATCTTGCATCGCGGCTTGTATCGCCTTGCGCTTGGCCAAGGCTGCATTGTCCTCGTCGGGCATATCGGTGAGCATGGCCTCCCCTCCCGTGAGTTCACCACCATCGTTCGAAGCTGCCGAAGCCACAGTTGCTGCCGCCTGAACTTTGGAACTGACTTTGGATTCATCCTCGCTGTCCGTCTCGTACGAAGACGACGACGCCCACTCCCCCCCCTCTTCCTCCGATCCCGACTCTTCCTCGCTCGACTCTTCCTCCCCACTGCTCGACGCTTCCTCTCCAGACGATGATTCCTCCTCCTCCTCTCCCGATTCGGAATCGCTCGAGCTATCCATCAACGGCACCTCCCCCTTGTCATTCTTACCGTCCACAATGGCAACCTCGTCAATCCCACTTCTGTCATCAAGCCCGCTATTGACACTACTATTTATATCGCTATCGGTCAGATGTTTCAACCCCCTCGCGGATCCCTCCCCCAACGAGGCCTTCGTCGCAGCAAGTGCCGCACTATCATTCTGCTTGGGAGGCTCGTCTTCAAACTCGCCCTTGATGATTTTTTGAATGGCCGAATTCCTCTCTTGAGGACTCAACGAAGTATCCCGCAATACGTTTTGAATGGATGCCCGTTTTTGCTTTTGCCGATGCGCCTCTACCGGAAATGCGCTACCGCTCGGCACGACTGGCGTTGTTCCCGGAGTATCGTCCCCCTCTTCCCCATCGGCTTCGGCGTCGACATCGCCTTGGCTGTCGCTATCATCGTGGGCAGTGCCCACAGTGGCGGCCATGTGCTCTGCAGGTGGCAAGGCAAATGGATTAGGATTGGGATTGGATGCATCATCCTCCTCCTCCTCCTGATCCTGATCCTGTGGTGGAATAATGGGATGTACCACAGCGCTTGTAGACGAAATAACAGCAGCGTTTGTAGGATGTACCACAGCGCTTGTGGAGGTTTGTCGCCGATTGGGCGACCCCTCACCATCCGATCCACGCTCCGATCCCCCCTCCCCAGCAGCCTGCTGCCCAGCAGATTGCTGCTCCTGCTGCAATCTAGCCAACTGACGTCGTTTCCGTTCCGCAGGGCTCACAAAACTCGTCTTGGCAATGTCCGCCGCCCGTTCCTTCTCTTCCTCCGTTAATGATTCCGACGATTCGCTCCTGCCATCCTCGTGGTGCGAATCCCCCAGCGGCGGCGCGTTGGACGGCGTCAGCGGTGGCGGGGCGAGCGAACGCTCCTTAGCTTCTTGGTCTTGGTGTGCCACCAACTTTATCGCCGAATCTTGCGTCGACATTGCCACCGCCCGTTTGCGTTCCATCTCTTCCAATTTTAGCTTTTGACGGCGCTTTCGTTCTGCGGGGGAGACGAAGGTGCTCCATGTTGATTTGGGGAGGTTGTTTACCTCCTCTTGCTCTTCGGCTGTTAGTGCATCCCCGCCGCCGTTATCGTTACCACCACCATCGTTACCACTATTAACAGCGGCGGCGCTAGAGGACGTGTTTGTATCCGTATTGTACGACATTTCCAACACTCCTGTATCCTCGTTAATCGAACTTTTGAGAGTCCTATTGCTGTGTAAAGTAATGTTGCTCTTTAGTAATGCTTTGGAGAAGGAGGCACGATTCATTTGTTTGTAGTATCTATTCGCCGGAGGTCAATATAATTTACCCACAGATATTGGAAACACTTCTTTAACCCATTTCACTTCACCTTCACCTTCAACTAGAAGCTCATGGTGGACCCCATGAGCTGGTTCCTGCTGGTTCTAATCACTTAAAAAAGCTTAAAAATCATACATAAACATAATGTCTTTCGTGTCAAATATCGCACACCTCAGACTTTTGGCACTCTGAGAAAGTTCGACAGGTGCGCCTTCTTTCCCGCTATTTTTTGTTGATCTTGTCCAACGTATTGATATTTCTCCCGCCATTTTTGTTGATGTTAGTTAGTTAGCTGTTAGTTTTAGTATTTTTGTTCTAGAACAGGTCGGGGTGCCACCGGGAATTTCAGTGATTTTCGTACCCCTGACATTTTTTCAAATTTTGAATGCGATAGAATCTTAAGCTAGGTAAAAGCAGGTCAATCCCTACTAAATCACAATAATAGCCATTTGCCCACTGCAATCGTTGTCGAGGGCATATCCATGGGCCCAGATGGATCAAGTAAACTCACAGCTTGCATCCCAATTTGGTAGGTAGGGAGTCCAGCTTACGGGTGGAAATAGGTCCATTAGTTACCGCCTGTCCTCAGCGGCAACGCAAGGCATCTCGGAAATGGATCGAGAACGAGGAAGGGGAGGATGCTGCTGCAAAGGTTGCTGCGCCCAAGCAGCGGCAGGCCAATCCGAAGAAGCAACAGTCAAACACGAAGTCAGTGGTAACCAATAACGGATCTGAAGAGAGAAGAGAGATCCCCCAAACACTTCTGCAAATTTGTGCTTAACGACTAGTGATGGTGGTGAATATGGTGAGGAAGGACGTTGAAAAAGAAAATTATTGATAATTCATGAGGATCATCAATTTGAATAACTCAGGTGTTGTCCGACAACCTCAAATTATCCACAGCAACCGACCACCGAATCACCACCACCCTCAACAAAAAATGTGACCTGGATGCATCCATGATCCACCTTCTCAAGATCCCCTACATTTTTCCGTGGATGACGCGGACAATTCAGAAGCCAGGGTGGATTATCTTTACACCAACGGCGGTGTCAACCGTTCCAGTTCATGGTGCAACAAGCTACAATTGCTTCACCATCGGCATCATTACGGCCACCAAGAGTAGAAAACAATCCAACGACTCAACCAAACAAGAGACGATTGTGGTAAGCTGGTAAGTAATACAAAATTCATCATCATCGCAATACTGTTTATCGATCATTGTCAGTTCCTTCTACCACGCTATATTACTTTAATGTTAATAATCCATCACAGACAGCTCAGTTCAGCGGAAGTATCCCAACATCATTACATGATTGCATTGAACAAATAATAGTAGAATGGATGGACTGTGCACGATTGGGTCCGGTATGGGCTGATTTGTATAGGTGCGTCTCTTGAGGAAAATATAAAAATACAATATTATATCCTCAATTATATAGAATATTTAATATTGGTTCCATAATTATTGTCATTAATGAGGGATTAAATGGGCAGGTTGTTGGGCAGGGACTGCTGATCGGATCGGTGGTCAAAGATCAGTATACTTGTCTGAAAATGTGATTTTAATGGGAGGAACGACTACTAAACAGCGGCAAAAGACTTTACAATGATAAGGTGAATCAATTAATGAGCTTTATCTATTGGTGAGATCTT
>JALLAU010000117.1:0-20815 GCA_036939495.1 Thalassiosira hispida | reverse complement strand
CTCCTATATTACTTGGATGACGGGCCCTGTGAAGGTGACCTTCTCTGCCCCCTCTCTCACCTCTGCTGGGCATGTCGTCATTACTGTAATCCCAAGAGCGCCAGGGACGATTCGGTCTCCATGGATTGTTTTCATGTTTGACCTGGTCCTGACAAATTACTTCTTTGAGAATACCGTGGACGCTGGCACTATCAGCATCACTAATAGCTCCAGACTCAAACTTGTTTCTTTTCTCGTTCGAGACAGGAAAGAGATCACAATAAAAATCTTTTCCATGAGCCGTTGCTACTAGTGGCTGTTTCCATTTCCTCGAAGTAGCAGAACCATGTTTAGATTGTCTGGCCCTTTTGTGGTTCTCCACCAAAGCCTTTGGTTCTGGTCGCTCTTTTCTTTTCCTTGAAGTAGTAGAACCGTCTTTAGTTTCCCTGGCCCTTTCGTAGTATTTACTGTGAGATGGAGATGAACTGCCATGCTTCCGCCTCTCCCAATGATTTCCTCGGCTGCTGCTGTTACTTGATGAACATGATGATTTACGCATTTTCTTGCTGGGACGTCTATTGGAACCTTCAAGGAAAGTATTATTCGTCGTTCTGGCAGTTGATGCTGCAACAGGATTCTGATTGGTAGTTGACTCTTCTTCTGATGAGGATGACGATTCTGATTGATCTGGCAAAGTGAAGTATCCTACGCCATTCATTGTTCCTGAGATATCTCTCGTTGCCCCCTCTTCACGCTGCACAGCTCTTGTTTTACCCTCCACGTGATCACCGCCGACAACTTGCTGTGTGCATTGATCTAGCAAAGAGGAGTCGCACTTTTCTCCCCCAACCAAGCCATTCATTGTGCCTGGGATGTCTCTCGTTGTCCCCTCTTTGTCAACAACTCGCTGTTTGCTTTCCCCAAGACCAGCCTGTGCTTTGACCAAATGAAACATCGCTGAAAGGCTTGCATTATTTTGGTCCTGAGAGTCGCTGGTTCTACCAATGTATTCAAGGACGCTCGGATGACACGGGAGAAATTCCTCCATTTCAATCGTCCACTTCCCATCACTGTCAAATTGACCATATAAACCATGATCTCTAAACTTAACACATCTTCTTGCAAATCTTTGAATTTTTGATATCTCATTTTGCATGAATGATTTGGTTTCAATGAAAAGCTGAATGCATTCCTGATATGGATCATTTTGTGGATGCGCCATCTGAAAATTTGCTGCAACCATCTCCTCTGTTAGATCATCCCTCAGGTAAAGATTTGAATCTGCCTTACCTGGTCTTAATTCAAAAGAATCAAGAGGAAACCATCCAGTGAACCCTTCCCCAGGCAAAACACTGAAGAATCGACCATACTTATCTCTCCGGAATACCTTGACTCGCTTCATAAAGAGACGACAATTTAAGCTGGTTGTGATTCTGTCTGCTGCAGTTGGTTCTTGACCAAGACGTTCTGCGCCAAGACTAAGATATTCAATGCATAACACACGGTCCCAAATCAAGTTATCCCCTGTGTGATCGCCAAAGACATTGCGAAAATAAAGAAGCATATCTCCAGGTTGAATAGAGGGCGATCATAAACGCCCCCAGAGCCGGCAGGTTGAATGAAAGGGTGGACACCATCCTCTTCTTCCTCTAATTCTGATCCAGATCCAGATCCAGATGGCATGCAAGGATAGTTTGTTGTTGTTGTTTGTTGTTGCCGTTGTCTTTGCCGTTTCCATTGCCGTTGCCGTTGCCGTTGCCGTTGCCGTTGCCGTTGCGTTGCCGTTGCTGTTGCCACTGTCCGTGGTTGCCGTTGCGTTGTTTGTTGTTGCTGTTGTTGTTGCTGTTGCTGTTGCAGTGAATCGTCAAACCAAGAACTCTTCTTTCGTGGGAAAGAAATCTTTTGGCGGGAAAGATTGAATTGGACGCGGGACTGGTTGTTGGTTCAATCGCGTCTGGAACAAAAATTAGAACATCGCGATTGAAAATTTTCGCGGGATTGAAATCGCGCGCGCGCGACGTGGAACAAAAATTAGAACTGGAACACATTAGAACTGTTATGTAATTGACCGATACATCATCTATCAACAATGGCAAAATTGTCGCTTGATGGGGATTAGGTAGTGGGTGTTGATCGATGAAGAGTAAGAGAGAGACAGAGACAAAACCCCATTGGTAAATTTCTCTGATCCAGAAGCAGCAGTGGTGTGGGTGTGAGTACTGGTGGGTGGCCATTGTTTTAGGCGGCTGGAAGAGAATAGGGCAAGAGTATCATTGTCATTGATACAATACTCACTTCTTGCCGTTGCCGTTTGTTGTTGTACTTTTCTACATCATGGTAGGTACGACAAAAAGTATGATGGTGGGAATCTAAAGCATTATATTTCTTTTTAAGCTGTACTGGGGAGCCGTGTGTGGATCAGTTGGATACAAATCATCATCGTATCATGTCATCCAATCAGCCTAATTCATCACCCCCATCCCCTGCCACTGCTGCAAAGGGCAACAAAAACTCCGGAGGAGGAGCATTCTATGGCATGCTTCGCAAAACTAAAAAGAAAACATACAGTGCCCTTCGTGGCGGTGGCGTTGGTGGCGGTAGAGGAAGGCATCATCGGAATGCCAACCTCCAGGGTGGAGCAGGAGAGGATGATTCGTCATCTGATTCATCAGTGCCAGAAACATTGAATTTCACTTCTAACATTAGAAATGACAGTGCAGGAAGGTCTCCATTTACACCACGTGGAGGAGGAGGAGGAAGAGGTGGTGGTGACAGTGCTGTAGAACCTGCTAGATCATTTTATTTCAGTCCCTTGAACAGCTGGCATGATCATCATGGTCAGCAGAGTACATCTGCTTCTGGAATGGGGAATGGCAATTTTGGAAATGTCATTCCCCAACAGCAGCATCAATCCGATCATCATGGTATAGAGTCAATTGTCTATAGTGTAGAGCTTGCCCTACGTCAAATTGTTCTCTGCTGTGCCATGTTCATAGTTGGAACTGTGATGTCAGACAAAGCACCCATGGCATATCATGCACTGGAATTATCTGTAGTGGCATGGGGAACATGCCTGTTGATTGTGGTATTGGGTTGGTTTAAGAGTTACAAACATCAAGGAATGATGCAACAAGCTGTCACTGTATCTGCCCAATCCTTGCCTACCCCCGTGGTGAACAATCAGATGAGACCAACTTCTTCTCTCATGGGACCACCTTCAATTGAAAGGTTGGAGAGACAAACCATTAGTTCTGCTGACAGGCAGCAAATTTTTACTGGTATATCTCCCAATGGAACAGAACCGTCAACACAGACAGAATTGAGTAAGAAACGCTCACATGATGAATTCATCGAGCCTGCTAATGATAGCAAGCCGCCATCACACAAGGTCATGCGTGAGATGGTGACTCTTCTCCAACCAACAGCAACTGTCACTGTACCTACCAAACAACAACCTCAACAACATCCACAGCTAGAAAATCTCTACGTCGTGCTAGCTGGGAAACAAGAACGAATCGTCCCAAATGCCCTTGCGTGCGAAATTGATAATGAGTTATTCTCTGGGAAAATGCTCCTCATGTTTCGTACGCCCGATGTTGATGAACCTACATCCAGTAATAATGATCCTATTGTGAACTACTTTCGGGGGAAGCAACGACGGTTCGAATTTCAATGGCAGCTGCAATTGAAGAAGGTTCCGGATGGTGAGGTGTTCTTGGGGGCTGAGGTTGAGGAGCCTATAAAGATGGGTATAATTCAAAGGGCGTTGGCAAATGCGGCGTTGAAGTTTACGAAGAAGATGAATCAGGTGAGTTCCACAACATGCAGATGCAACGTTCTTTTGGCTATTCCGTTCCCCTTCCTATTATTGTGTTCTGTGCTATACCTCCCTCACTCTTTTCGCATCCCCTTACCTTCTTGCAGGGATTCTCATACTATTTTTCGGATACGTCAGAGAATCCTTCGTATTTGTCGTTCCCGGTGGGGACATCAATGGATCGATTCAGTGCCACCAAATTGGGCGAGCCTTTGCCCGTGCTAGGGCAAGAGGTGATTGAAGATCCAGGACGTATCAAAGAACGCAAGAAGGGGATGAAGATTGAATGGGATACGGATCATGTTTACACAATGGCACTATGGAGTGTAAGTTTTGTTTGTCAGTCTCTGTGCACGTAACATTATTTTCATTCGCTCAACCATTCGTCACATTTTCAGGCATATGTTGATTGGTCGGATTGGCAGATACTGAACTTTCCTGGGGTACGTCCCTTCTCGGTTACGAGTGTGATCGGCGTGCAGCCGATTATATTGACCCTTTTTACTACCCCGTCGAATGAAACGACGGAAAAGAATCCCAAGCGGGACATTGTCTTTACAATGGAGGTGTCTAATGCAGCGAAGTCAACGCTTGGAAGCGAGGCCAAGCTATGGAGCACGAAAAATGCCGAGATCAGTGAGAAACAGTCGATGCAACTCATAACAGAAGGAAGTGAAGCCTTAGAACCCAGCGAGATAGATTCTGTCAATGAAAATGATCCTTTTGATGAGGATGAAGACGAGGATATGGATATGGATGAACAATTTGAGGAAGACGATCTCGACAAACCGATGTATGAAGAAGATTTGGAGGAAGAGGGTGCATTAGATTTGGACAACCTTGAAAGTAGTTGCTATCTTCTCAGCGGCACGTCAATATCATTAAGAGAAGGAACTGGTAACTATATTGCAAGTGGAGGAGGCTACGCTGTGTTGATGAGTAGTCCTACTGTCTCCATTATATTGGACAAGTGTCATCCAAAGAAAAAGAAAGGGGCGGTCCATGGACATTCCACGATGATTAGAAATGGCGATGTTGTTCGAGTAAAGTTGTTTGATGTTACTTCAAAAGCTGTCAAATTTGCTGTGATACACCGAGGTTGGTGGCTAAGGTGGACATCAGCAAGGCCGAAGAGGAATGGATTGTTTTACATTCGCACAAGTGAACCGAATGGTAGCCGTGTTATAATGGGCTGTCCCTTCTCCCTTGTCAGTAGGCGCTGGTCACATTACATTGTCGGCGCTTGTGTTGAGGGTTCTGCGAAATATGGAGGGCGCATGCTAGGCATTTACAAGACAGGGAAAAAGTCAATGGAGGATGATGCACCGGATGGGGACGAAGACGATGGTCCAATGCAAGACAACGAGCTTGATGACAAGAGGACTTTCAAACGGATGTTACCCCTTTTGTTGTGCGCCCAAGCCTATCACTCTGCAGATGAAGATTATGCATCGCCAAAAAGTCCAACGCGTGCCAAACTAGCAAGACCTTTATCCGTGGAAAATGACGTAGCCCTCCCTATGCTAGGAGCGTCAGGAACTGAGCAGGTTCAGAGGATCTGCGATGTGCCTGTTTGGTTAGAGGTGATGAATCGAACAAAAAGATCTAAACAGCTCGTGTATGCTGTCCGTGTCAAGGAAACAGCCTTGCAAGAAGCTGAGATTAAATCAGGTGTGCATGATGTAGATATGAATCACCCTGAGGTATCATCTAGTCGCATGTTGCTCAAACTAAGGACTGGGAGGGATTTAGCCCCAATACTTAGGCTGGGGGTTGAATATAAACAAGAAGAATCGCCGTCATCTGCTGATCATTGGCAACAACGGTACGTTTGGTTCTAAGAATTCATGATTTTGGTCATTGGTGTTAATCTGCCATATTCGCCTTTTGGTTCAGAGTATGACTGTTGCAGTTGAAACTAACTTGGTTTGGCTTGCTCGCTTTATCAGCTTCGACTTCAACAATCAGGATGACTTGAACGATGTTGACTCATTCAGTTCAAGCAGTGACGATTCTGACAGTGACGAAGAATTGGATGATGACGAGCCGTCACACTTCTTGATTGCTGGCCCCAATCATGCGGTGAACGAAACATTTGCCTCCGATCAGGGGGATTTTGCCAAAGTTTTCCCAGGTGAACACGAGCATGAATCAGAAGCCCAAGCAACCGCCTCTACACAGCAGGACATGTACACAAATTCAGCCGCAGAACAAGAAAATACCACAATTGATAATGACGAGGAACCAACCCGTAAAGAAAAAAGTGGCAACAGCGTTAAACCGCAACGCGATAAATCCGGCGATTCAGAGAACGCCGATGACTTAACTCGCCGCGAAAGCATCATGTCAACGTCTGAATCGAGACGTGGAAGTTTTGTAGATGTTAATTCTCAGACTGCTGTAGCGCATGTGGGATTGTCCAACACTAGCCCACCGTTTGGGCAAGTGCAAGGCGACCTGGACCGACAAAGCAGCATCGAATTAAAGAAGAAAAGTAGGGGTAAGGCAGCAATTGGGCGTGTTGCCAAGACGGTGAAGTCGTCGACCGTAGTTACAGGCAAGCATGTTATCAAACACAGCAAGAATATTGGAAAAGTGTCTCAGAATATCGGAAAGGGCACAGTAAAGGGTACCGTTAGTGCTGGCAGGGCAGCCGGACGGGTGATTCCAGCATCCGTAGTGTACAACTACAAGCCTCCACGAAAACATGAGCCTGGTGAGTTTGACTTAACTAATCCTATGCTAATAACTTTATATGCCCTTTCTGACAACAACAACAACAACTTTTGGAACGTATGCACCAAATCTATGTTGAAGGTGGGAGGGTACTTCGAAAAAGTTCGGATAAAAGTCAAATGAAGATGATTGGCAGGGCAATCAAAAACGTTGAAGGCCGAAGCAATTTCTCGGCTTCACTTCTTCAGCTCCTAGCCCCAGATCAAAGCTGCCGCAAAGTGTCACAGATTCTTTTTGACATATCAACTACCCCTAACAAAACCGCACAAGATGCAATATCTTTGCTCGCAAGAACGAATTCGACCCAGGACTTGACTTTTCTCCGTGGAAGCTCTGCAGAGCTTGGAGTCAAACCACTGAAATCCGTTGATCCTAAATTTGACGTTGAATGCGTGGTAGCTAGATGTATCTATGAGGGGAGGTGGCGCGAGGAGTTATGTGTCCTCTATACTAGGGAGGCACACATCGCTTTTTATGCTCCCCTTGCGAAAAAGCCTAGCTTGGTTGTCAGTTTTGACGAGATTATGTCCGCTCGAAAATGCGGAGACGATACGCAACTATCTCCCCTTCCTGGGCTGTATGCACTAGCAATTGACACGGCGTGGCATTGCCATTATTACACATTCCTTGAGGCCTCAACAAGAGACAGCTTCCTCAAAAGGCTCAACAATGCTTTATTCCACATGGACAATGAAAATCATCCACAAAAAACTCAAAAAGTGGCCCAAGAGTTTGAAAGCTATAGGATGTCTCTTGAAACATCACTCACGGGAACGGCAGGAAAGTGGCGCGCAGTCCGAACAGGCAAAAAATCCAAACATAAGAAGCAAAGGAGGATACTCAATGGCCGCCGCATGACATTCGACCTAGTCTCGGTAACTGATAAAGATATAGACAAGAAGAGCGATGCTCAGGAGAAGGTTGCCTTGTACGTGGAGAACTTGCTGAGACTGGCGTTGTCTTTCTCTCCGAATACTCTGGATGCCTCAGACTCGCGTTTCATCGAGTTTCTTGATCAGACAAGCAGGCTTCGTACGTTGCCATTGAATGAAATAGATCTTTCAAGCCGACAAGCTTTTTGCATCTTCGTGAATCTTTACCACTGTTTGTTGCAGCATTCATTGTTGCTGGCATTGGATGGCCTTCCTAACAAGGTGAGAGCATACCATAATAGCTTTATTAGTGTATACACATGCCATTCAAAGTGTTCACAAATTTAACATGATTGCTTTCCATTCCTGTTTCAGCGATCTGTGACACGTTTTAAGCGCTGCTCATGTTATGAGATTGGTGATGACGTTTTTAGCCTCGCTGAGTTGGAGTGTTGTGTGATCAGAGGCAAAACAAGCAGACCATCGCAGATCAAACATCCCTTTGTGGATGCACCAAAGAACTCTAGGCCCTATCGCGGGGTGTATGGCCTCGGTGCGACTGATTTCCGTATTAACTTCATCTTGGTGAGTACTGATCGTTTCCACATCGCTTAGTTGCAATTTCAAGTACTCAGCGGGTGTTCGGGAATTATATTCGGCAGATGGGTACCACCCGTCACAACAATATTGCGAAAGCCCATACTGATCTCACATTGACTATTTTATTTGCGACAGAATAATGGCGATATGGCCTACCCACCGGCTATTCCAGTTTTACAGCAAAAAATTATGGACGGTCAAATAGACACATCGGCTTCTTGGTTCCTCACGAATCAAATGAAGATCGACGAACGCAAGAGGACAGTGTTCCTACCTAAAGTGTGTGATGTGTACCGTAATGATTTTGGGATGGGAGATGGAGTTGTCTGCCTATCACAATGTATGATATATCTCAACAACGAAATTGATCAACAGACAATCGAATCGTTGTTAGAGGAGGGGGTGGTGTCAGTGAAATTCCAGCGTGCTTGCGAAGATTTCCACCCGAATTTGACAGAGTTACACTGACTACTGAATCAATGGCAAGCAAATGGACCTGACTTGTTCGACCAATCGACATCTATACTCCCTAGAGCGCCGATGAGCCCAATTACCATGAAGAGGACAGAAAACACAACCAGCAGAAAGGAGAAATGACCGGCGACAGCAGGAAAGAAGAGAGGGAAACCCTGAACACGTCGATAGAATACTGGTGATGATAGTGATAGATATTAGAAACATTAAGTGTTAGAATGAAGAGATGAAAGACCATAAAAAGTCATGCTTGGCTTCACGCACTTGCAGGGATGAGTAGCGTCTGATAGATAATAGAAAAATGAAGTGTTAGAATGATAGATGACAGATGACAGACGATAAAAGTTCATGATTGGTTCACGCACCAGCGGTATGCTTGTCTGAACGACGAGAGGAGAGCAAAAGTATTAGATTAGTTCATCTCGGGGAAATATAGATTAGTACATCTCGGGGAAACAAGACGTGATATATTTCACTCACCGCAGCTCCACAGAGAGCCACTAAATCCTGAAGGCCAGACAGGGACAGAGGATCATGATGCTAAGTCAGGAATATTCAGAAACATATCTATTTGCACACTCATTGACTGTCTAGTATCGCCCACCTTGAAAAATGGAACGGCATTTGCAACGAGGTAGGACGACAATGCCACCAGAGCTGTCAATATCCCCCATCTAAACTTATGCTTCTCTTCTAACCCACAAAACTTAACTCGGTGCCCCACAACCCTATCTACTGAAGAACAAAACGCTTGGCTATTGATGGCATAGCTAAACGGCAATAAAACACATGAGCATGATATGCATCTGAATTATATGGCAATGATATAGGTAACTCGAGTTGACATTTTTTTCATACCTGACAGCAACATGAATCCATAACAAAAATCCAGCAACTTGACGTCCCAAACCAGACGGGATGGCATCAAACAAAAACGAGGGCGGATGTGGCCCTGCCAGGAGACAAACGATAACGTATGCAAGTCCATATATCGTAAGAGCGACGGAAAGAGCACCTGGCGCAGCTTTTGTCCGGTCAGCCATTTCGTGTCTGATATTCAGTAGCAGCTTTTGAGAACCCACTGCAAAGCCAATAGAAGCCAGACTTATGCGAAGCAGCGTGAATGTTAGTTTGATAATGTTGCCAGTTGGTAGGCGCCAAGAAAAAAAAGGGCAAAGGGGTTTGAACCAACAAAGAACTCACCTGCCCATCTTGGCGAGAGCTACTTCAGCCGTGGTGTACGAGGAGTACTGCTCGAGTTCTTGCTCGAGCTCTTCTTCGACAATCTCATTATTTGCACTGGTCTCGTTATCTTCTATTCCCGTCTCATCACCATCATATTCAACCCAGTGCAAGGAATATAAACATTGAACGACCACGATCAATAATGCTACCAGGCTCACAGCAGAAACACTCCTGCCTAAATTTGCCATAGTTCTGAGCTGGGATATGGCAAACATGAGAGTGCAAGCAATAATCCCAGCAGTTGGTATGCATAGGTTACTTTCCCCTGCCATTGCTGAGACTGCATGGCTCATGACCTAGGTTGCAGGAACAAGAGAATACTAGGTAAGAATTTCAGGGGATGAAAAGCATAGGTGATATGCATTGACCACTACGCAATGTGATTGTTCCTTACCAAAATATAATTGCCCAGCACTAAGAACAGGTTGATGTAGTAAATTGCAAGTACCATCTTGGTGAATGGATGTCTGTAAGTAATTTGGCGATGCTTATCTGTCGTCGAAACATTATCATCAGGATCAAACGCTTCCTCAAACTCGTAGGTGGCCGGAAGGATGGGTTCATCGAATAGCATGGAGGTCATACCAACAAAGTCAAATGTTGCAGTGTCAGTATGTCTCTGTTGATTCAATTCATGCGATGATATTTCTGAATGTTCGTCTTCTGTTGTTATGGCCAGAGATGAATCATTTTCATCTACACTTGAGTACCCCTTCTTTCTCCCATTGTTCTTTGTTCTCTTTCCTGATTCATATCTTTCAATCTTATTCTCATCGCCATCTACACATCTAATGTCCTCTTCACTATCACTACTATCATCATCATTGTATTTGTCTGGTCGTTTCAATAATATCCTCTCCTCCACAAACAAGGCACACCGTCCAAGAATAGTCCCTGCATACAAGTTGATTGGCAAGTTGAGTAATAAGAATGCAATCCCCCATCCTCTACCCAAAGTTTGTAGATCGGCTGGCAATGCAAGTATTCCCGTTCCCATACAATCAGCAGTGAGAAGAATGGCTCCAGTGATGAGGGACAAGTCGTTGGTGGATGGATCTTGATAGCTGCTGGATGATGACGAAGTAGATGAATCAGCAGCGGTGGGGTCATTATTATTTTCGGACGATTGGCGAGCAACAGTAGCAGTTGCCATCTTGTGTTGCGAGATGAGAGGTTATTCGAAGTGATGCACCAGGGCTTGCTCGTCAACAAACAGTTGTTTCGTAAAGCCTAGGGGATAAGCAAACCTGTGACAGCGTGCTAAGCGCAATATTCTGTGGATGCGATGGTTTAAGTTTAATCGTCAGCTCTCTGCTCTCTGGCTCTATGGCTATGGTACGATAGCACGATCCTAGGGCAGCGCGCATGGTGAGACCATGGTGCTTTTTGGATTTTGAGACGGATCCAGCGACAATCACGCGAGAAACAAGCGATAGGTATGGATACTTTATCTATATAGAGCGCGCTGAAATCCATTGTCTAATACGTATTCGCTCGAGCTCGCATTTTACGCTAAAGGAGGTATCCCGCTCACCTAAAGCGAGTGTAGTGTGGTTTCTTCTAGGAGAGAAATGAGGAAATGAGATGACAGTCGAGCCAAACAGCCAACCCGAACTGTATCCGATTGAATACATAATATTGAATACAAATTAGTACAATTACATCCGATAATCACGATATGGGTATAAATAAGAACATTGTGTCCAAACAAATCCGAAATAACCGCGCCGCCATCCGGAGATTCTCTCATAATCTATTATTGGCAATGTTATTCGGCCATCGCAGCCATCGCAATAAGAGGGAGATTAGAGAATAGAGGACTGATCAACGATCAACCCAAGATCTCTTGCTGCTTATTATCATCTATGGCGCCATAAGTACCGAGGGGGGGGCATTGGCGAATGACGCAGTGAGATTCACCTCAAATCTACAGAATACCTGTAGGTTTTACAACTGTATACAGAGCCTATCTATCTGCAGTGTGTTATTATTTATTGACAATCTGATGCACGCAAAATAATATATTATATTTCAATAAAAATGAGGGCCATGTTAGAACAGTTAGTGTGGTGGATCCAACATAAATTTGACACAAGAGATGATCAAAAACGAAACCATGCTGTCAAATGCTTGATCATAATTCTCCTTCCAATATTGGCAAGTTTTGTCCTTGTCCAAATGCAACAACAACATGAATTTGGACTAATTGGTTCTTTATGGAACTCTACTGCCCTTGGAACTGCATCGCTCATTTTGAGTATATGGCATTTTACATTGCGAGTTGTGGGGGTATCACTGGGGATTGGTTTGGGATTGGGATTCGCTGGACATGTGTATGATGCATTGTCAGATGCACGGGAGGGTGATCATTATGATGGGGTGGAAAGTAAAATAGAGAGAGGGGGGAGAGCGAGAAGGCGCAGTAGTACATCTGCAGTAGAAATCACGTCCGCAACAAGTATGCCAAATTTTCCCAAGGATACACACACCAAGCCTACTACTGCAATGGAAGATGTGAATTCTTACCATTCCCTGATGCGTTCGGCGGGGTATTCCGTGGACAATGGGACGTTAAGAGCGCAAATGGTGAGGGGATCTCAAGCATTGGATGCCATGCGGGCCAATGATGCAAAACGAGAACTGAAGGGGTTGAGAGAGGAACAGTCCAAAACGCCAAGTGAGCCATTACAGCCAAATAGTCAACATCCACGCATGAGCATTTATCAATTTGATAAGGGGAAGACGGCATCCATGAGGATGAGATGTATGTGGCCGAATCTGTCGCCTATTATTAATGATTCTTTGGCAAAGTTGACAGAGTTTGTCTTGAGGGATTATGTATCGAGTTGGTACTCAAAGGTGGACGAGCATGTTGTTTACAAGGACCCTGAACTTTCATCGTTCACTACGAATAATAAGATGGCACCAGCGGATTCCTATTCGAATTTCAGTCACAACAGCGGGGATAATAGACCATCCACGGCTCCATCGGAGAGCGAGAGGAGGAGAACAATATCCGCTCCGTTGGAAGTGAATTCTTCTCTCAAGGATTCGTTTCGAAACAACAACAACAAAGATTATCCCCACTCCTTTTCTGAGGGGGAACATCATAATACCTTCCCTGTGCCTGAGCGATCAAATAATACAGTATCGCGTTCATCGTCATTTTCATTAAAGGATCAGCATCACCCATTGGTGCGCTCACCATACTCGGTGTCTTCGCCGACAACGCAGCGGAAGCGACATCAACAACAGCAAAGAACAATGGTCCTTACTACGACGGGGACTCAACCCAGCCCATTCGTCGACTCGCTGTATTCTTGCTTTGCATACCTACTTGGAATGCTGGCAACCCGTGCAAGTGAAAATGTCAACGTCCTGGAACTATTATTGTTGCATTTACCTCACATCTTGGGACAGAATTTACGGATTTATCGCGAGATGAAGAACATGGCATTGGAGAAGAAGCGACGGAGGGTTGCGGCCGAGCGGGAGAAATGGAGGAAGAAGCGAATGGAGGAAAACAGCGACCATTCCTCCCCGACATCGCCATCTGGCTCTTTTACGGCATCAAACAGTCAACTTATTGACGGGGAAGTGTCAGAGATAGCCATTGTACGGGAGTATCTTTTGGCTGGACGGTTTCACCGTGCAGTTACTTTTGGCCTTGATGTTCCGAGCCTCCTGTTTGCTGATCCACTTGCGAAAGACTGTCCACCTGGGCCATCTTATCAGGGGAATAGTGATTGTGATAGGTTGAATGGGCATCCAGATGAGGATGCAATTTTGTATGATCGATTGCTATCTCCTGAGTCGAGCTTGATAGATGAGTGCGAGTTAGATTATGGTAGAGTGTTGGCAGCCAAGCTTACCAAGATGACGGTACCAAAAACTGAAGTGGACTCTTCTATCGTTAGAACCACGTTAGTGGAAATGCTCGCAAGCTGTGTTTTAGGACCAGTCATGGGGTGTTTTTGCCCTCAATCTGTCAATGGATGGATAGTTAAGGGTCTGGGATTGTTGGAAGACGATGGGAAAGGAGAGGCTACAAGTAATGCTTCTGCATCTAGCAATACCGGGGATGTTGCGAGTGCATCTGACGGCATTGTCAGAATAGACAGTGATCTTGGGATGAATCCGCCAGTAACAGATGGTCCCAATGGCGACTCAAGATTGCTCTCGAATACTTCAACCAATACAGTGGAGTTCTTAGACAATATTGTTGATGGTGTCATGGAAGAAATTGCAAGTGAGGAGGGGTCTGTGTCATCTGAAATGGAAGATTCTCTGTTTGATATGGACGATGACAGCACCAGGAAGAAAGAAATGATAGAACTCGGCAGCTGCAGCAAGGCCGAACAAATCATTACTATGCTTTCGATGGCTATCATCGAATTGGGTAGTTTTGTAGACTTTGAAGAGTCAAGATACGCTCGTGAACATGGGCAGGACTGTATCATAGACTGGGATGCGCAAAAGTGCCGAGACTCTGTCAGGCACCTTGTCCTAGTCATTGAAGCCGCCTTGCTATTTGGTCTTCGTGCCCATCCAAAGCGACAGCATCGTGCCGAAGATAGAGCTTTTTCAGAGTTCGAAATTGAGGCGACTCTTGAACAACATGATGAAGACGAGTTTGAAGTTGATATTGACGAAGGTCTCGTCGAACCTAAGATCGCATCTTCAGTCAATCACCAGCATTCTTCACTCTCCTCGGCGTTAATGGAACTGACTGGGGACATTGATTCATTCGAGAGGCTTATTGTGGAGGCAGAACAAGTTGGAGATGATGAGTCCTTGGAGGACGAAAGCGAAGTCGAAATTGTTATACCTGTGCCGAATGAGCTTTCAACACTTCGCACATTGATTGCGGCATGGCTACACACTGGTCAAGCATTCAAGGTGCTGTCTATTGTCGCTCGGGCAAAGCAAACCATTCTGCGGCGATTTTACCATAATAATGCATTTCTGTGAGTCTGTGGATCTTTTTCACCTGATTGCCTAAGCATATATCTCGACTTATCTCTCTCATTGTCACTTTCTCTGCCATACCAGTCGGCGTAGCAACTATGCCAGTGACTTTACAAGGCTGTTGCGCCAGCTCGATGGTGTTGATATTTTGGTGGACACAATGGCGGTGCTTGCCAGTCAGTGTCTGCTCATTGGCAATGGTTTTGACGATTTGATGAAAAATCTTCAACCCAAGACTAATTTTCACCAAAAGCTCGATGATCCTTTCCCGGAAATGCGTGGTCGACGAAGGCATCCTCCACCTCACTCCAATGTGAATTCCATGTCAGTGGTGGGCTCTGTCAAAGCCAATTTAGTCCACAATCGTAATCGCATCGCTCGCTTTGCTCAATCTGCCGCTGAAATTGATCTGAATCCGTGGAAGGATAAAAGCAATGAACCAGGCAGACGTCCCTCAGGCGCAAATATTGCTTACAACCTTCACCAAACTAACAGCACACCAGCTTACTTGGCATTCAGCACAAATGACGTGTTTGCCTCGAGCCTGCGGTCTGAAAGAGAACGCCGCAAGGCATCTTGGGCGAAAGAAATACAAGATAAAAAGAAACTGGACTTTGTTTCTAGAACAAAAGGGGTCAAAGACAAGGATATCATGATGCACAGAGAGCTTCATCACCTATCGAGGTTCTTTTATTCTAACACAAATGAAGTTCGCATCGAACCATGCTCATTTGGTGATGGCCAGTCTCCGTCCAAATCAGCAGCGAATGTCACAGTAAAGGTAGTTGGGGCAAGGAGAAAGATTGAAGTCCCAGATGAAGACTCCTCATTTTTGTTGCGTGCGCAGCCAAGACCCCTTAAGCCGGTCGCTATTCAGCGCGATCAACGCAATCCGAGAGTTGCATGCAAGGTTTATGTGGCAATGTACGAAGAACCAGCAATACATCCCAAGACGAAACGATATTATGGAGGTCGATATCGTAGGCAATGCTTGATGAGATATTACCCCAATGACAAAACGGCCGAAGTGGCTGTTGCCGACAAGATTAGCGTCTTGGATGGTCGAAAACACGAGAGCGATAATTTTGTACTGACGAAAGACTTTCAGAAGCTTCGACACACTTGTCTAAAAGTAGCTGCAGGCGGGATTCTATCAAGTCCACTAATGGAACCCAGCGATTTTTGCTCCACGCCAAGAACGGGTAGAGCAATTGACTTTGCTCATCGGGTATCTCTTTTCGATCATCCAATGGTAGAGCTTGGTGGCAAAAAGTTTGTGGTGCACGACGCATCATCACATCGAGCAGATGCGAGCTCATTGGAGCTTAGCGACGCCTCCATGACGGCTGCTCTCATATTACGAGGATCAAGTGGATTGAATGTTTGTGACGATGCCCCAGGAAGCTTCAATATAAAAGTGGGTGATAATGGCACGCCACTCGTCCTTTTGAGAGCCAGCCGTGAAGGACCACCTGGGAGCTCGCCAAAGACCAAGGATGAGGCAAGGCCATATAGGCCGTCGTTCATCCGTGCAGCGTTGCTTGTCAAATCAGCAAAACAAGAAGCGCAGTCTCAGTGTCTGCACTATTGTATAGGGAGTGGTTCTGCGAGGTCATCTGCCAAAGTAAAATCCGATGAGTGGCTTCGGCCAACATTGACTCTTCTTCAATATGCAAATAGTAATCAGGAAGAGCAGTCTGCTTTGCTGAGGGATCTCCGTTTTGGAATCAACCACATTGATCGTGGCCAGCTTATCAGGAACGGCTTGCTAAATCCTAGATACCCCACCATTTTGCGTGGTCTGAACACAAAGATTGAAGGTGTTGTTGAAGTGAAGAGCACAGCTGACTTTGATCTTCTTGGGTCGTCATTGATCCTGTTCAAAATTCATTGCACCGCCATTGCTGAATATGTAGGTGACGATGACAATGATGAATTGGCCATTAGTAGTCACGATGGCTCAGTTGAGAATAAAAAATCCAAAAGGAAGACAAGATATTTCCGGGAAGAATGGACAGTTCTCCGCTCGTTGAGAGACTTCGCAGTATTTCACAAGCATATCAAGGGCCAAGTCTCGTTTGGGGAGCATTCTGCAACCGCCGGTGCAAAGTTGGTTGGTTCTGTTTCCGCAGCACTCACAATTGTCGGAGGAAACACTGTTGTAGATGAACGCCAGAGAGGTCCTTTGGTACCATCACTATCACATGCAACAAAAGCAGGTACTTTAGGTATGTTTGATGACATCATGATCCTTTGACCATAATTTCCTTTATCTTATGGCATCACTCACTGATCATCCTTGCGAATCATCATTTAATTATGTTGCAGGCCTTAGCACAAAGAAATTATTGGAAAAAAGAAAAAAGCTGCTTGATCAATATCTGAAATACTTGGTGTCGCCAAAGAACTTGCTCAGCAGATGCCCTGAATTGCTGAAATTCCTAGGAGCATACACGCCCGCTTTTCCTCCAGAAGGGAGTGATAAAGTGGCCGATGAATATGGCCGTGAAGACATGATACGTGTGGAACTTGTTACGGAAAAGTTGAAGGCTGGCATTGTTCAGGTGAAGAGAGGCACAGAGCAAGTCAGCAACAGCGCAATAGATATTTCAACCAAGAACCCAGGAGAAGATGCTGTGTCAATAGTAGCTCCTAACAAGGCGGAATCTATGGATGACAACGTGACAGTGTCAACTCTGGGAACGATGACAGTAACTCAAGAAGAGCCAACTGAGAAGAAAGGGCCTCAACAAAATCATGCAGCAAGAAGGATGGCAAGGATACGAGCTGGTGAAATACGTCTGAAGGATGTGCGGCGCTCCATCTTTCGACTGCTTAAGCACTTGTTCAATCTTGACAATGCAAGTTTCTTCCGTTCTCGTGTCATTTCTGTTCTGAAGACAATGTCAGTTGCCGTCGCAAGTGTACAAGATTTCCATCTCTTGCTGTTCCAAACTCATGTCAATTATATGAATGGAGAATGGATCTCGGGATGGATCATTTATTTGGTGGACATGTTCTGGCCGGAGGGTGTGTTCTTCAAAAAAGGACCACCAATGAGTGACGAAGAAACATTTGATTTGAAGAAAAAATCAAAGAAGATGTTGGAGAAGGCATTTCCTGATCAGCTCAGGACAGTGCTTGGCAGGCATACAGATGAAGGCTTGGACGAGTTGCATGAAATGCTCCAGAATCGACTGGTCTTGAAAAGCATGGCGTACATGATTATGGACTCGGTTTGGGTGGAGTTATTTCCCGAGTTAAGTGATTTCGTCACCGGTTCAGAATGTCTAGAAAAAGAAGCCTGAATGTCAACACACTTCTACACACCCACCAACCTGAGAATTGTATCATGAAATAATGATAATTCTTTACTAAATAATTATTTCTAATTAGGCTTGTTCACTTTCATCCGCGTCAGCGCTAGTCTTTTGTTCTTTTGATTCGTCATCAGTAGTCTCCTTCGGTTCTTCCTCTATCTTTTCTGCAAAATGCCACTGGATGGAACAGCCTTGCATAATTGGATCGGACAGCTTGTGGGGGCAGACTGCGACATAACTTGATTCATCAAATACTTGTCCCGTAAATATAATAGTATAACACAATTCGATTGTGTGGTTGACGTGTTTCTGTCTTTCTGGCCGTAACCTTGCAATCAAGAATAGTAAGGTTCTTCGTCACAGAGTGGCTGCGGCCATATTACGCCCCTTAGAAGGGCGCATGGGCCGCAGAGAGGTTGATCATCGTCGTCAAGTTGCCTACACGGATAGCGAGTATCCAGACGACCGCCCTCATCAAGTGATGGAAGTATCCAGATATCTGAATGCATTGAACAAGGGAGGTTTTAATGATAACGTTTTTTTTGACAAAAAGGTTAAGAATTGGACGGCAGTAAAAGTGATCGAAGGAATAACTTACAGAGTAAAGGTCGATGGAAACAATGCAGAAGAAATTGCCAAAAAGGAGAAGAAGATGCTGAGTCTCTATAGCCGCATCAAACTCTCTATCTAGAAGTGAGGCAGTGGATTAGTGAGCTAAAGTGTATGATTAATATTTAATATCTATTGATGCACAGTGGCATTTTGCTCCTCTTCTGATTCTGCAATAGGTTTCTGCTCTTCCAGATCTTGTTCCGTCAAAGCCTTTTGAATCGCAGCCTCTTGCATCTGTCTCATCCTCTCCACCAAATTCCCTCCACTCCCACCGACACCGCCACCTGCGGACATGTACCCATGCTGCGCCAGCCCCCCAATCATATTGGCATCAATCTGAGTCAACGAAGGGATCATCTCGGCGAGCTTCTTCCTATACTCAAATTCACTCGCTACCGGATTGTATTCCAAGTAAACAACGTCCAGTTCCGTCAACCCACGAAGAGACTCGATGTCGTCATATGTTTTGATGTCATTTCCCGATATCCATAGATCCGACAGTGACTTCAAATGAGCAAATGGAGAAGTATCCGCAAGTCGATTCCTCGACATGTCAATGGTGTTCAATTGAGTGAAAGGCAAAGCCAGTCCTGATTCGCACTTGGCCCCCTCGACATCAATCCCATTATGTGACAAATACAACTCCTCCAACGTATCCACTTGTGCCTCCAGATTTTCAATCATGGTCAACCGATTCGATTGCACATCCAACCTACGAAGTTTGGTAAGCTTGCTCAATCCCGTGATGTGTTCAATCTTATTTTTGCCCAGCCATAATTCTTCCAAGTTTACGAGGCCGGATAGTTCGTCTTCGTCCATGACCCTGATACGATTGGCACCGAGATCAATTTTTCTTAGGAGCTTTAATTCTTTTAGGCCCTTGAGACTTTTGATTTTGTTTTGTGCAATGTCTATCATTGAATGAGTTCATACAACATTCATTGCCAAGTAAAGTAGTAGGATTGTGTGTGTAAGTCAAAGGCATGGAAATATACTATATGAATATATATCCAACACGGCACAATAGATTGCATACAATAACTCACAAAGCTCCTGCAAATTAGGACACAAACTAACCGGTCCCATATCACGAATCACATTATAACTAATATCCAACACTCTCAAATTCCTCCCAGGCAATCCTACTCCATCACCATCCTTCTCCCCTCCATCCAACTCTCGCAATTCATCCACCATATTATCATACAACTCCAACAATTCCAAATGTTCCATCCCGCTAATCCCCTCCATGGTTCGAATCAAATGCGATCTTAGTACAAGGTGTGTTAAATTTGGTGAAACGCGATTTTTGAGGTCTGATCCCATGCGTGTGATTTTTTGACCGTGGGTGCCAACGATTGTGAGTTGTGTTTCGTTGGGGTCGTCGATGGGGGGTAGTTCGGATACGTCCCATGGATAACGGACAATGTTGGCAGGGTTCGTATCGGGTTCATCGCAGTCGTTCATGCGGGTCCAGTCGAGGGGGAGGGGGGCGAGGACTGCTTTTTTCTGCGGCTTTTCTTCGTTGTTGGTGGCTGATGTGGCTGCTGCTGCTGCTGCTGCTGATGGTGCTGTATCGAGTATATATGGTGATGATTCCGAGGCAGCTGTTGCAGCTGATGGCGCCTCGTCGACCGGCGGCAACGGTGCATCATCGTCTTTGATGTTTGGGGCAGGCGTGTTTTCTTCCTGCGCATGAGCCGGCTCCTGGGGAGATTCCTCTCCCTTCTCCTCCTTAGCGTTGCTGCTGCTCGGCGGGGCGGGGGGTTGTTCTTCTTCGTTAGACATGGCGAGTTAGCATCTATTCTTGCGGTTGTTATGATCTTATGTGGCGATCGATCTCCAAGTCTCCAACTCCAAGAAGGAGAAAAGATGAGAAGTGCTGTTGCGTGATCTTGTATGGCATATCTCTTCCCGCCATTTGATCACTACACCTACAACTAATTCCAACGTGGAATCTCTCAAACTCAAATCTCAACTCTATGTGGGGTACCTACCTATCGTACATAATATCTATTAATCTCTCAAACCCTTGAAGGCTAATGCATATGTTGCCCTCTGTTGCCCTCTACCTCTAGAGTGAGATTCTTCTGATTCGCAATTATTGCCTAGGGTGTAACTGGATCACTTGCTATTTGGAGCATGGTGTGTGTGTAAAAATATTTAGTAACGATTATTTCCTGAGCATGGTG